>PVHP010000967.1:0-119964 GCA_004024765.1 Zapus hudsonius | reverse complement strand
GGAGAGGGACATGCTCCCTCCCGCTGCCCCCACCCCAGAGGTTTTATAACCTTTGATTGAGTTAGGGAAATAGGCTGCTTCCTTGGAACCAAGGTTAGCATGCATGTTTTTAAAAGCATTCTTGCAGCCACTGACAGCTTTAATATCAGCCAAGAAGGCCGAGTCCTTGAATGGGTGTCTCTGGCCACGCTGCTTAATTGCTATTTACTGTCCCTTAGAGATGTCTTCTTTGCTTTCAAGTGGGCTGATCTACATGTGCAAATGGGAAGGCCAGGCAGGTGGACACAGCCACAGGTGCACACCCCTCCAGCCTCTCTGGCTCCATCCTACACCATGCCCAGAAGAGTCATCCCAGTCAAAGAACCTTCTCTCAGGGGTATCAGCCCACCCATGGCCTTTATGCTGCCACACTGCTTTGTCCTGCAGCCCTTTCTTCTCTCCAGGGCTGCACTTTGGAGTCATCTGACAGGCTCACCAGCCCACACTCAGGCCAATATCTGTGGAACCTTCCAGGGGCAGGGGTCAGGATGGCCTAGGGCCCAGTGACACGGATGCTAGGTGACGATGGCCTCAGGGCCCCAGTGACACTGATACTGGATGAGGATAGCCTCAGAGCTCCAGTGACACTGGTGCTGGTCTGTGTTTCTCCTGAAGCACAGGCTGAAGATGGCAGGGATTCTCTCTAGTTGCTCAGATTAAGGTTTTAGGTACTGGAATGAATGACTGCAGCAATGCAGGAATGTGTTCATGGATGAATGACAAGCAAATGAATGAAAAACATGAACAAAGTTTCTGGAGGTTACAGGACCCTCAGTGTCCAGAATGGAGGTTACAGGACACCCTCAGTATTCAGAACACCTCCCAGAGAGCAGAATTTTGCACATAGACCAGGTGATGAGGGGTTGTGCTCAGAAGTCCGAAACCTCATAACCACCTTGGATTCTCTTGCATTTGGACTAGCTGGAGTCACAGGAAGGCAGGGTGGCAGAGCCCGGGCACCTAGCTATTTATGCAGAGATACAGGCATCTAAGGTGGGACTTAGTTGAGGAGCAAGACTGGCAGGGAGGGACCCGGGCATGTCTAGACGGTAGGGCAGTTGCCTTTTTCTCAGTGTGAAGGGCACCATGAGATGCCTTGGAGGCCACCACAGGAGGAAGGAGCATGCCAGATTTACAAGTGGTGGATTTGAGTTCTGGCCAGGAGATTCAGGTTTTGTCTACAAATGCAGAAGTGAATACATGGTAATTAGATAAGCCAGCATCCCTGGAGAATGTGCTACATTCTGTGTTACCTCCTCTGCTCTGAGATCTTGGAGAGAGAGAGAGAGAGAGAGAGAGAGAGAGAGAGAGAGAGAGAGAGAGAGCGAGCCCTGCTGTCATGGTTTGATCCAGGTGTCCCCCACAAACAAATGAATGTGTTCTCAGCGATTGATCCTCAGCTGATGGCAGTTCGGGAATTAGAACCTCGCTAGAGCTGTGTTGTTGGGGGTGGACTTTTGGGTGTTATAAACCAGCTTCCCCTTGCCAGTAGATGGCACACCTTCCTGCCGCTGTTTCCAGTGTTGTGGCGGAGGTGATGTCCATGCCTCTGCTCATGCCATCGTTTTCCCTGCCAGGATGGAGTCTCCCCTTGAATCCGTAAGCCAAATAAACCCATTCCTCCACAAGCCGCTTTTGTTTGGGTTCTTTCTGCGCAGCAACTAGAAAGCTGACCACAACACCTGCTTTGGGATTGTCACTCTGGAGGCCTTGCTTTGACCTTTCTATCTCCAGCATGGCCCTTCTCCAAGCGGTGAGGCATTCACAGGACAAAGGGGTCATGCCCACCAAGAAAGATATCTCTCCACCATACTCCACTAATGTTCTCAACACCAAGGGGTCCTCCCCTGCTTCTGGTGGCAGGGCCTGGGCAGGACTTGGGGTAATGGGTGGAACATCCATCCATCAAGACAGAGTCTGGACTGAGAAGGGAAGAGTGGGGGAAGGCACCTAAATCTCAATGGGCCCCTTCATCCAGCTCAGAATACTAAGGGGTCCTAGACTTGGAAATCCACACTCCTCCTCCCAGAGCTGTCTGTGTGACAGAACCCACTGCATTGCTGGAACATTCTTCCTGTCCATTAGAGTAGGTACCAACCATGAGGGTAGTGGAACACTGGCGATGTGGCTTGTGTACTCGACACACTGAATTTTTTTTATTTTACTTCACTTAAAATATGAGCATCCACATGCAGCTTCTGTGTGGCTTTGGATAAGTTATTTTCACTCTGGGATCCTTCTTCCTTTACTATAAATTGAGAGATTAAACTGGATGACTCTTCAAGGGCCCCTACAGTCCAAGCTCCAGGATACAGTAAACTTTCTCTTTTTCCCAGCATAAAAGTTGCTTTCACTAAAATTGATTGGTTTTAGGGTTGGGGGAGATGGTTTAGTCAGTACAGTGCTTGCCATATAAGCCCAAGAACCTGAGCTCAGATCCCTAGCACCCACGTAAAAGCCAGGCCTGGTGGCATATACTTGTCATCCCAGTATTTGGGAAACAGAAACAGAAGGATCCCTGGGACCTGGGTGTGAGCTCCAGGTTCAGTGAGAGAGCCTGTCTCAAAACTAAGATGGAAAGTGATCGAGGAAGATAATAACCTGCATGGACCTCTGGTCTCCACATGTGTGCACACATACATGAACGTACGCACTCACAGGGATGCAAGCAATACATACACATAAAACACATGCAAAAACTGGTTGGTTTTAGTTGCAGTGTATTGGACAGAGCAGTTTTACACCATGATGAGGACCTGTGTGTCCAGGTAGGAGAGGCTTGGTCTTACTATTTGAACATGGGGCTTCCACATGCGCTACCTATTGCCTTAGGTATTGCAAATTTAAGAAGTGTGAAGTGCTTTGCTAACTCATATTGCAACCCTGTGAGTTATTTCTTATTCCTGTGTCTGCAGGTGAGAGAGAAAGTAGCTTTCCCAACATCAAGGACTCATTTTAAGATTGTGTCAGGATTTGAGTGTGGCCAGGCGTGGTGGCACACGCCTTTAATCCCAGCACTCGGGAGGCAGAGGTAGGAGGATTGCCATGAGTTCAAGGCCACCCTGAGACTACAGAGTGAATTCCAGGTCAGCCTGGACTAGAGCGAGACCCTACCTAGAAAAAAAAAAACGAGGAAGAAAAAAGGATTTGAGTGTGTGTCCTCCTGCCTACAGTGTGGGTGGCCAGGGCCATACTTCATCTCATCCTAACCCTCATCCTGCCATCAGGTGGAAGCCACCTTACTATACTCAGCAACCCCATTTTACCAACGGGAAAGCCATCTCAATGGAGGCCAGGGTCTGTGCAAACTCACATGGAAAGTTGCAAAGTGAGATTTCACATGGAAGCTGGTTTCTTGGAGGGTCTTTCTGAGCTTTCTGCTTCCCCTAGGGGTGCCTTCTGGCACCAAGATCGCAAAGCAAGCTTGCAGGATTTTGCTGAATTCTGGCTGGAAAGCGATTTCTTTCCAAAGCGTAGCATGTCGGCTGCAAAAAGCAGCCGAGTCATGTTCGTTTACTGCTGTGTATGGAAAATTCACAGCTTATCCCTCAACCAGTCTGACCAGTTTCAGGCTGGCGTTAGAAGAATCTCTGTAGACCAACTCCCTGAGAATCAAGGCTGGGGCATGCCCGGAGGCCTGCTGCTGTCACAGGCCCAGGGAGGCCTGCTGGTGCCTCCACTGCCTCATGGTGCTTTGCAGGTGGAGCAGTTTCTGCTTATAAGAGGCCAAGGCCGAGGCCTGTGAGCAGTGCTACTCTGTTCGAAGACTTGAGCTCATTGAGTTCCTACAGCTGGCCTGCAAATCACACGTGCTCTTGGACCCTTGATGGTTGAAAGAAAACCTAATAGAACCATCCATTCACTTCACGGCTGCTATGTACCATGCACTGAACAAAATCTAGTTTCTGACTTCATGAAGAAGACAGACATAATGACCAATACAGGTCCATAATGGAGATAATTACAACTTGGGTCAGATCCTCGGAGACACTGTTGGTTCGGATAGAGTTGTTAGGAAGGAGAACTGAGTTCTGACCTACAGGATGGGTGGGCCAAGCCTCAGGCACTCTGCACTGGCTTTTTCCTCTGCCCACACTGCTCCTGCTTCTGGGCAGAAGAATGGCAATGCAAAGTGCTGTGCCCAGGCTCTGCTTCTCTCTTTGTGACTTTGAAGTCATTTTCAATCTCTAGGCATCAGCTTTCTCTTCTAGAAATTGAGGGATTAAACCAGAAGACTCTCAAAGGGACCCTGCAGTTCAACCACCAGAATTCAGTAAACTTTCCCTCCTTCCCAATGAAAAAAAGCTGCTGTCATTAACATAGGTTACTTTTAATTTTAAAAAACTATTTTGGTTTCTGTCTCAAACACAGGCCTATCCTGTGTTGATTGAATGACTGTGGTTATCAGGGATGGGGAGGGGGGAATTGGGGAATTCGGGATAAAAACGCAGTGTTTGCCCACTAAATAATGTAACTCATTATGGACAATAAATATATATTTTAAAAAAACCATTTTGGGGCCTGGAGTGATGACTCAGCGGATAAGGCACTTGCCTCCGGTGCCTAAGTCCCTGGGTTTAATTCCCCAGGACCCACATAAGCCAGACCCACAAGGTGGTGGCCCTTGTGCGCTCTCTCTCTCTCTCTCTCTCTCTCTCTCTCTCTCTCTCTCTCTCTCTGTATCTCTCTGCTTGAAAAATAAATAAATAAAATATTTTTTAAAAAAAAGAAAGAAAGAAAAAAACCAAAAAACACACACAAAAAGTCTTTAAAGAAAACATTTTGGAAATTTTGATGCATAGAGAAAAGTTTAAATGAGAAGTCAGCAAATAATATTAGTATTACTACTATTACTATTAATAATAGTAATAATAATAAAATACAGTAGTGCCCCTTCATCTGTAGTTTCCCTTTCCAGAATTGCAGTGACTTAGAATCAATTGTGGTCCAAAAATATTCAAAGGAAGGCTGGAGAGATGACTCAGCAGTTAAAGTAGTGAAGAGCCCAAAGTGCCTGATGACATGAGTTCGATTCCCCAGTACCCATGTAAAGCCAGCTGCACAGAGTGGCACATGCACCTGGAGTTTGCAGTGGCTAGAGGCCCTGGCATGCCCATTCTCTCTGTTTGTCACTCTTTTATCTCTCTGCCTGCAAATAAATAAATAAATAAATAAATAAATAAATAAATAAATAAAATTATTATTTTAAAAAATATTCAAAGGAAATCCCCCCAATAACCTATTCATGTTTTCAATTGTATACTGTTCTGAGTAGCATCCTCAACTCTCAGTCCATCCCATTCACTTCTTCCCAACATGAGCCATCCCTTTGTGCAGGGTATCCATGCTGTATACACTACCAGCCCATTAGCCATTCTAAAGCTATCTCCGCTGTCCTTGCCGTATTTACATAAAGAGTTCAGTGCTACCTGCAGTTTTAGGCATCACTGGGGGCTTGGAATACACACCCTAAGAATAAACATAACCCGGTTGTTATGTCAGCATTCTCCAGCACCTACTGCGAAGCAGGCCCTCTTGTCAACCATTTAGGAGGATGAGCTCATTCACTTTTCACAATTAGCTGAAGATGCCCATGCTATTATCCTCATTATACACCAGAGGAACTGAAGTACCCATAAGCTAACAAACTTGTCCAAAGCTTGATGGTTAGTATGAGGGGCGAACGGCAAATAATAGACATCCAACAAATGCTTAATCACGTTGCTCCTTTTCCCGGGTCATAATGACAAAAGGAAGGACCAGACAAAGAGAAGTCTGGTGGTGACTGGCTACAGAAGAGTGTCCTTGAAAGCTGTGTTTTTCCCAAATGACTTTGTTTGCATTTCAGCAATGATACATTTTTATAGGAGAGAGTATGGAAAATATTCCAAAGTGCAGAACAGAATGAAAACCCTCACAATCTGCCACCTGCTATGTTGTTCCTACGTGAGATAGTTCTCCCAGTCTATTCGATGTAATTTTGTGTTTGTGGTGGAGTTCAGTCTGCGTGTGCAATTTATCCTAATGCTTTCATGGGGTGTTAGGACATTTCTCATGTTACTGTGAACTCTTTGCAAACACCCTTTTAATGACCCATGCAGCTTTTTACAGCTGAACCACCCAGCATTTAAAAGTGAGAACTTGCTCTTCTGAGCACATTACTTTTCCCTGGGAGGGAGAAAAGCCACCCAGAGTAAAGAGCCCTAGGTAGGACCTGACTCTCCCCCACCAGCTGTCTGGCCTTGGGAGAGTCTCTCCAAACTGCCAGTTCTCATCGGTGCCAACCCAGAATAGGAACAGTGATCAAGTAGCTGCTTTCTAGGTTACTGGGGGCGATGCAAGATGGCACGGGCTAAAACATTTTTCAAATGTACAGGGGGTGGGGACTTGGCTCAATGGATGAAGCACTTGCCACACAAGTATAAACACCTGCATTTGGATTCAGACTCTATGGAAAAGCGAGAAGAAACTCGTGGGCCAGCTAGTGTGATAAACAGAGGGGTCAATCGTGAGAGACTGTGCCTTGAACTAGGTGAAAGGCAAGGACACACTCCAGGTTGTCCTCTGACCTCCACATGTACATGTACACCATGCCACATGTGTGCCTACACCCACACCCACACCTCAAATTACAAAATGTAGAGCGAAGTCAAGGTTTGCTCTAAATAATGTATTTCTTTTTTGTTTTCAGAATGCTGAAGTGGGCTCAAATTTAATCAAAGTGGCATCTACTCGAGCAACAGCCCTGAAGGAGAAGGATGACCAAGTATACTGCCAGCCTGAGGTGCTTTATGAAGGTACAATGAATCCTTTCTCGTGGAGAACCCAAGGTCTCTTTCTGAAACACCTCCCTCCCATATGTAGATAAGGATGGACAGGAGAGATCTTGGGACCCATGGGAAAGCATCTGGGGACCTCTTTTTCTCAGCTAGCTTCCAACACCTCTGATCCTTTGGTCGCCATCTGCAAGGGCTATGACTGGTTGAACAGGATGCCCTGCTCCTGTGTCTACTTCTGCATAGTCCTGGTGACTGCAAAGAGGCTGTTAGCAGCCTGCTGGGCCTGAGGGATGCTGAGCTACACTGAGAGTGCAAAGCCCCAGGAAAGAAGCCACACCCATGGGTACAGGCTCCTCAGCCTGGGCCCTATTGACATTTGAGGATGGGGATTCATTGTGGTTGGGGCTGCCTGGGTACTTCAGGGTACTCAGAAGCATCCTGGGTGTCAGAAGCCGCCCTTACCCTGAATGGGAGCCAACAAAAAGATCTGCAGGCATCAATGCTGTTTTCTGTGCCTGATGGATCAGGAACATGGCACAAAGTCTGGCACAAGAAAGCTCTGTACTCCACACTTGCAAGTTCACAGTTAAGTCGGGTGTGGTGGCATGTGCCTGTAATCCCAGTCCTTGGGAGTTAGAGACAGGAGGGTCAGAGTGCAAGGTCATCCTTGCCTACATAGTGAGCTCAAGACCAGCCTATGCAACATGAGACCCTGTCAAAAATCCAAAACAGGCTGGGTGTGCTGGTACATGCCTTTAATCCCAGCACTTGGGAGGTAGAGGTAGGAGGATTGCTATGAGTTTGAAACCACCCTGAGACTACATAGTGAATTCCAGGTCAGCTGTCAGCCTGGACTAGAATGAGACCCTACCTCGAAAAACCAAAAAAAAAAAAAAAAATCCAAAACAAGGGCTGGAGAGATTGTTAAGTGGTTAAGGCACTTGCCTACAAAGCCTAACAACCCAGATTCAATTCCCTAGTACCCTTGTAAAGCCAGATGCACAAAGTGGTACCTGCATCTAAAGTTTGTTTGCAGTGGCTGGAGGCTCTGGCATGCCTATTCTGTCCTCTCTCTCTCTCTCTCTCTCTCTCTCTCTCTCTCTCTCTCTCTCTCTCTCTCTCTCTCTCTCTCTCCTTGCAAATAAACAAATACTTTTTTAAAAAATCCAAAACAAACAAAAAGCATTGAAGAAGTGGACAGTGAATGAGCTTGGCTAAGAACATTCCATTAGATCATTAGAGATTGGCACTATGTGACTATTTAATTTTATTCATTTATTATCTCACTATTTTGCCCAGGCTGGCCTCAAATTTATGGGCTCAAATGACCCTCCTGTATCAGCTTCCCAGGTAGCTGGGACTACAAGCACATGATAATGTACTTGGTTCAAAATGTGATGGAAATGTTTGTTTGGTTGGCTGATTTTGCATTGCTAGAGATGGAACTCAGGCCAGTCCTCCCACTGAGATATAGCCCAGCCTCAGTGTATGTTGGTCCCACCTTGGGACTAACCAGGACACCTTCTTCTTCCACTTCATTTTATCATATGGATACTTGCCTATATTATTAAAATCACTTGTAAACATTTTATATAATATTATAAGAGAATCACCCAATTTATTTTCTTTATTTACTGTATACCTATTTATTTACTTATTTATTTTTTTGAGACAATTCTCATTGTATTCCAGACTGGTCTGGAAGTTACTATGTATATAACTCATACTTGAACTTGTGGCAATCTTCCTGCCTCAGCCTCTCAAGTGCTGGGATTACAGGCATACATCACCATTCCTGGTGCCATATTTCTTTTATATTTAGCAATGACACTCCTTATCATAGCTCCCAAAGTTTCTCTTCACATACACCACAGTACTTTTTAAAAAGGGCCTTAAAATTGCAGTAGCCTCTGATTTTAATCATGTAATTCTCTTTGATTTCTATCTCAGATAATTACAGGTGTTTATACACTTACCACCACCCCCCACCCCTGTCTATGGCACCATGCTCCTGAACCTTCCAGCAGTGCCAGCATCATTATCAGAGGCTCCTCCCTGCTTTTGACCACCTTTGATCCAATCTGGGTCTGAGTCAAGGTCAGGGATGGAACTTGGAAACTGTTTCCATGGGATGAGGTGCATCCTGGTATGAAGGGAGACGGTCCTGCCTCCAATTATGGAGCTTCATCAGGGGCCCATCTTCTCTAGGCCTAGAGCTCCCTCGGATCAATTACTCTCACAACGGAAAGCCATATCGATATATCTTCGCCGCTGAAGTCCAGTGGAGTCCAATTCCAACTAAGGTAATGTCCCTGTGTCCCTGGAGTCTCTGTGCTCATAGGCTGGCTTTCTCTGCACCCATCTCCTCCATCCTCAAAGCAGAATCCTCAGAGTTTGAGACTGTGTGATTGTGATCTGAAAGGAAGGTCAGGATGGAGATCAGCTGGTTCATCCAAGAAAGGGAAGCAAACCTAATGGGCTGAAGCCAGAGGAGGAGAGGCCATGGCCAGAGCCCAGCTGTGTATTATACTGTCATAAGCACTAAGGGTGAGGAGGTCAGCCGTGGGGACCAACCTCTGCCCTTAGGGCACTAGCTTACCTTTTCCAGCAGACACGGTGCCACTGGAACTTGGGGATTTATTTTGTTTCTTAAGGTACTTTTTGGTACCTACTATGTACTACCACTATCCAGAATGCTACAAAGACATCACTTTCCCCTAATATCTACAGTTTACATTTGCAGTATTAAAATGCATATAGTGCAGAGATGTCCAAAAGCAAAATTTAAGGTTCACACACACACCCAAAACCACTCCCCACTAATCCTACACCCTAAAAGAATAGGCCTACAAGACTTTAAGAGAAGCCAAGAACTTTTCCTAATTTTTTTTTTTTTTTTGGATGCTGGGGATCAAACCAGGTCCTCATGATACATGCTGGGCAAGTATGCCGCCACTGATTACAGTCCTGGCTGGGATTGTCACTTTTAAAGCAACAAAGGAATTATGTTATACTTTAACTATTGACATTAAACACATCAATTATTTAAGGTAAAACATTGTGACGTAGTACCAAGAAAAATTCAGGATTTTTCTGGAAGTCTATTATTGTCTATGCAGACAAAGGTGTCTGCCTGTGTTTGACATTGGAGAAAGAAAGCATGGCTATTTTCCTCTCTGATTGTGTTGGCCTGGGCAGATGTCACTTAAAGGTAATGTTAGAAGTGTCCTTTGGAGTGCCCAATCCCAGTCCATGGACCTTCACGCCCTCCTATTCCCAAGGAGTCAACATGCTCTGGAACAAATGACCCCATCTCTCTCCTCTTTGTATGCACAGATACTAAAATACGACATTGTCACCAAATCCTCGCTTACATGGGGCGAGGAGAGCTGCTGGCCCGCGGAACCTCTGTTTGTCCCTGCGCCAGATGCCAAGGATGAGGATGACGGTAAGACTGTGAGAAGGGAGCCTGCTTGCCATGGTTCTGGGATCACCCCGCCCTCAGAGGCACATGGGGAACCACAGGTGGAGGGGCTTACTGGAAGCTCTAGGTATGTCAGCATCAAAGTCTCCATGTTAGGAGCTTCCTCAGACCACTCACTTCTGCCACCAACTGCAAGTTCAAGGACTCCCAAGGCCAGGATCCATAATGCACTAGGAGGGCTCCCAGAACTCACGGAAAGCTTCCCACAGTGAAATGATATGGATTAAAATTACCAAAGGTTGGGGCTGGAGAGATGGCTTGGTGGTTAAGGCACTTGCATACAGTGCCTAAGGGCCCCGGTTCAATTCCCCAGTACCTACATAAGCCAGACCCACAAGGCGGTAGCCCTGGTGCTCTCTCTCACTCTCTCTCTCTCTCTCTCTCTGTTTTAAAATCAATAAATAAAATATTTTAAAAATAGTTTTAAAAAATTACCAAAGGTCTTGAGTGAGCACACGGGTCAGGGACCAGGAGAGACAGGCATAGAGTTAGTTTCTGGCCATCTTCCTCAAGTGGACCTGAAGGAATTGTTAACTTCTCCTGATAACCTTGTGTAACAATGCACACAGAATATCTTGCCAGCTCCCCTGAGCCTTGGTATCCAAAGTTTTTATTGAGGCCTTCTCACACAGACATGGTTGACTCTTCATTCTTCAGCCCCTTAGAAGTCAAGGGTTCGTCCTAAATCACACTGTTAGCTGGGCATGGTGGTGCATAACTGTAATCCCAAGGATTCTCCTGGCTGCATAGAAAATTGAGGCCAGTCTGAGCTGCCTGACACCATGTCTCAAAACAACAAAAAATAAAAATGAACATGGGTTGGGAAGATGGCACCATTCCTGCCATGCAAGCGTGCAGACCTAAGTTTGGATCCCCAGCACCCATGTGAAATGTTGAACAAGGTGGTGCCCGCCTATAATCCCAGCACTGGGGAAGCAGAGACAAGTGGATTCCCCGGGGTCTACCAGCCAGCAAGTCTAGTTGAATCCATGAGCTCTAGGTACACAGGAAGACTCTGTCTCAAAAAATAAGGCAGAGAGCAACTGAGGAAGACACCCCATGTTGACCTCTGACCTCCATGCACAGGCACACACATCCACAAAAACTCAAACACACATGCACCCACACACACACGTGAACATGCATTCATGCTCCTACCATACACATGCTAGAAATAAATTTTAAAATGAAGTGGGTTTTAAAAAGGCATGAAAGCAAAATGAATTAATGGGAAAGAAGGGTGCTGATGGAGGAGAAGGAGGTAAGAGGTTTATTGGGGGAATAAGACCAAAATATATTACATACATGTTTGAAAATTAATAAAATTTAAATTTAAAAATTCCAAGTGAACATGTTCTATGGTCTAGACATTAATCTATGTATTTTAATACATGCATTATATAAAATATTTTTAAAAATTAAATGCTCACAAATCATAAAAATGAATAAATAAGTAAATAAATAGATCATATTGCAAGGAGAGACCATCTGGCACAGCACATGGCCTCTAAGACATGCTGTTAGGCAGCTGTTCCCAAGAGCTGACCACCCAGAAAGGCCAAAGCACTCTTTGGGCAAGGTTAAGTTCTTTAATACATAAAGCTCATATCTTTTCTGGCGAGTGACACTAAACTAGCCCAAAATGTATGATGCTGGTACTAAAACGCACTGCAATGGCTGGACGCAAATTTCAAGCGATCTATCATCTTATAAGTGTGTACACTTTTCATAAAACACCTAGAAAATGTTGTAGGTTTCCACCTAACCAAATTGTCCTTCCTCCAATGACTGCTTTTGCCTCAGAAATGCCCTGCCCATAGCCCTGGGGGTGGCAAGGAGGAGCACAAGAGCCATGGGTGAGGCCAAGACACTGACGGGGCTTCCCACACCTGCAGGGCAAGGTGGGTCACCACACTGAGCTTGGCAACTTCTTCCCTCAAATGAGAGGGAGTGACTTCTCACCTGGCCTTGGCCTCCTACTGATCAGGCAAGCATGTGGTGCCACTGGCATCTTCAAGGCCAAGGTTATTGACATCGACTTTAGCTGGGGCTGCTTCTCCACTTCTGTGGGCAAGTGCCCCACACATTCTATTCGAGGATGGGGAGTATCATTCCCTTTAGTTAACCAAAGGGAGGCTCAGAGTTGGGTGACTTGCCCAAGGTCACGTGTCCCAAAGACACAAAGGTCAAATTTGAATCCAGGACAATCTGTCTTCAGTCACTGCAACCCGAGAGGAATCTCTGACACCTGCCAGATGGTCCCTCCCTGCTGGAAATTTCCTTAACCTTCTGTCTGTTCCTTAAGAGTCAGCAGTGAACATGGATAGCATCTTCATTTTACAGAGGGAAAGCAGAGGTTACCAATGTGACCAAGAGGAGAGTTGGGCCTTTTTAAATGCCACTTTAAACTGAGAATGGTGGTGCATTGCCTATAATTGCAGCATTTGGGAGACAAAGACAAGAGGATATTGAACTCAAGGCCAGTTAAGTATTTATCTGTTAGCTCTAACATATTTAAGAAAACCCTTTTCCTTTATAACACAGGTATTGGACTGGAGAGATTGCTCAGTGGTTTTAGCTTGCAAGACCTGATGGTCCAGGTTCAATTCCCCAGTATCCACATAAAGTCATATACATAGAATAATGCACATGCATCTGGAGTTTTGTTTCAGTGGAAGGAGGCCTACCCATCTCTCTCTCTCTCTTTCTCTCTCTCTATCTATCTATCTATCTATCTCTCCTCTTACAAATAATAAATAAAAATATTTTTAAACAAATAAAGGCCTTGAACATGAGCCAGAAATTAATACATCACATGATCATGGTTCTTAGGATGAGCAAACATAAGTAAGAGAAAAGACAGATGCATTCATCTCATTGTTGCTCTTTCCCGCATCGGCCTCTCTTTTCTCACCCTCTTTCCTCCACTCTGATGAGCTCAATTGTAGGTGTGGACTTGGCTATTCCCAGTACATAGTGAGGCCTATCTCAAAACAAAACACCAAGAAAATCAAAACTATGCAAATGTCCTTGAAATGCAAGAAGTCTCAGCTCAGTTGAGTGGCAGGTCTGAGTTCACATCCACTCTGGAGCTGGTTCTCTACTCTGAGGTTTTGCAGTAGGAAACTAGCCATTCTTCAATGCATGGAAAAATTTACAAAAGAGCTTTCATGACCCACCCTGAAGCTAGCTATTCTCAGCACCCCCACGAGATCTTCACCGAAGAGATGAAGAGGCAGGTCCAGAGAGGCAAACAGACTAGACTGTGTGCCACCATACCTGGCATTTTTACATGTGTATTGGCTATTTTACATGTGTCATGCTTGCTTGGCAAACACTTTACCCACAGAGTCATCTTCCCAGTGCCAGGCCATACATTTAGAACTCTAAAGTATCTCTTCTCAGCACTGGAGACAGAGTCAAGGGGTAAAGAAGCTGTCTGCCTTGTGTGAGGCCCTGGGTTCCATCATCAGCACTGCAAAAGACAATGAACAACCTAGACTTTGTCTGTCTGTTTCTCCACAGGAGTCATTTTATCAGCCATCATCTCTACTGACCCGCAAAAGCCACCTTTTCTGCTTATTCTGGATGCCAAAAGTTTTACAGAATTGGCTCGTGCTTACATTGACGTGGACATGCACCTGGACCTCCATGGGTTATTTGTCCCAGATGCAGACTGGGATGTGGGGAACAAGACCCCTTCCAAGACTTGGCAGGAAACGACTTCAGGTGATCACATGGCCCCATAGGCCTGATGGCACCAGGCTTGGGTCCTTCGAGAATAGCTTCACTGGCCAAGGACCCTTGAGATGCTAGGTGTGACGGTCACTGTTGTCAACTGACAGGATCTAGAATCACCTGGAGAAAAATTTATGGGTGTGTCTCAAGGCAGTTTCTATATTGGGCTAACTGAGGTGGGAAAACCCACACTAACTGTGGGGGCTCCATCCCATGGGCTGAGGTTCTGAACTGAATAAAAAGGAGAGAGAAAGCTGAGCTCCTGAATTCATCACTCTCTCTGCCTCTTGACTGCAGACAGAGTGTGAGCAGCCACATCTTGCTCCTGCCACCATGCCTTTCCATCATGGTCTGTACCTTCCAATCATGAACCAAAGTAAACCCTTTCTTCCTTAAGTTAGGGAGGATGAGGTAGGAAGACGTGGTCAGTTCAACCCCCTCCCTGGAGCCTGAATTTCATGTAGTCACCAGTTCCATATCAGCCTTGGCTAGAATGAGATCCTAAGTTACAAAAAATAAAATCTTCCTTCAATTGCTTTTGTAAGGTATTGTATCCTAGCAATGAGAAAAGTAACTAATATGTTAATCTTTTACCTTTCTCTGAGGGAGAGGTACTGTATTTCCTTTTTCAATTGTTCTTTCTGCAGTTTTAAACCATGGGGGATGCTACTTTATTTCATTTTGGCCGTAGAACCCTTGTTGGAGTTAGGGTGTTTTTAAAAAAAATCTTTACTGGCTCTCTCTACCACGTTTAAAAAAGCCCCTTTCCTTTTACCATTAAGACCTTTAACATGGACTAGAAATTGTAATATATCACATTATCATCCTTCTTAGAACCAGTAACATGAACATGAGAAAAGACAGGTGGACTTTTGCTTCTCCTAGCATCGGCTTCCCCTTGATCCTCTCTCCTCTAATGAGCTGAAATTTAGGTGTGGACTTTTAGCTTTTTCGGTGCTCTGGTTATAAGTGGTATGGCTGGGAAGGTAGGCTGCATTGTGGTCATCCCACACAAGACAAGGCAGAATATAAAAGAAAGAAAGAAAGCTTGAAAGTCTGTTTAGTCCTTATTTGATTTTTATGTGATTGCTTCCTCAAGTTTGTCTGAGTTCATAAAATAGAGTTGCAGAACTGTATGCTTCATGGCCACCAAGATGCCAAATATATTTATTTCTTTTCTTTTCTCTCTCTCTCTCTCTCTCTCTCTCTCTCTCTCTCTCTCTCTCTCTCTCTCTCTCTCTCTGGTCTCACTCTAGCTCAAGCTGTCCTGGAATTCACTAATTCACTATGTAGTCTCAGGCTGGCCTCAAACTCACAGCATCCTCCTACCTCTGCCTCCTAAGTGCTGGGGTTAAAGGTGTGCACCATCATGCTTGGCAAGATGCCTGGATTTATAATTAATGACTGGCAAGGTAGGATAGGACTCCCATTAATTAATTAATTAATTTGCTTATTTATTTATTTAACAGAGAGAGAGAGAATATATGGGTGTTCTAAGGCCTCCTGCCACTGCAAACGAACTCCAGATGCATGTGCTACTTTGTGCATCTGGCTTTATGTGGGTACTGGGGATTGAACCGGGGCCAACACACTTTGGTAGCAAGTGCCTTTAACCGCTAAGCCATCTCTCCAGTCCCAAGTCTCCCCTTTTGTAGGAAGGAGCACTGATTTGGCATTGACTTATTAGCCAATGCAGAGTGGCCAGAATTCAGGGTCGAAGATCAAGACCAGTGCTGCCTTGAAAACTAAACCCGTGAGCTACATCAGTGCCTGGGGGAAGAGAGATGCTTCGAGGATGGACCAGGCACATGGGCAGAACAAAAGGAGGTGGAGGAACCCAAGCATGTAGTATCCAAGATGGAGAATGTTGGGAACAGGTCAAGTTGTGTCTCACATGACTTCTGAATCTCACTTTTTGAGTTTATTGTACATGCATGTGCAGTTCTAAGAAATAGTACATGTGTGTGTTCAGTTCTAGATAATGTTATCACACATGTAAAGTTGGTAGGTTTCTTTCTCTGCTGTCAGTCAAGGTCCTGTGTTGTCTGTCAACATAAGGATCCTTTGATGCTCTCTTAGCAGCATGCCACCTCCCTCTAACCTCACCTCTCATCCTTAACCCTTGACAACCAACACCTATAAGTTTGTCATTGCAGAAATACTATATAAAGTCAGGCATGATGTCCCAGCACTTGGGCTGCCCAGACATGAAGGTTGCTGTGAGTTTGAGGCCAGCCTTGGCTACATAGTGAGTTCTAGCCCAGCTTAGGTTATAGAACAAGATCCTGTTTCAAATTTTAAAAAAATAATAAAGGCAATGTTATCTAAATGGACTTATGCTATACCTTTTGGGGTTTGCTTTTCTCATACAGAAGAGATTCATTTGATTGTTGTGTGTATTCAGTAGTGATGTGTTGGACATGCTTATTTATTATTTTGTTCTTATCTCCTTAAGACTCCCTGGCATAATACAGATAAGCAATAACTATTGGTTGAATGAATGAATGGGTGGGTTTCCCCAGGAAATACCCAACAAGAAACTCCACAACACCCACAAGAGATGGATGCTTCACTGAAAACCTGCTGAGAGCTGGAGAAGGCAGTCCACCTGGAACCCAGTGACAACCCAAACTTCCTAGCTGGGGCTCCCCTCACATGCTGTCCTGATCTCACCCCCCCCCCAAAGTCCCTATATCCCTTCTGTCATACTCAGCATCGACACCTCACCCTCAGTTTGTAGTCAACAAAAATATACACAGTGCAAGTGGCAGGATGAAAAGCATTCAGTCTTCATCACCATCTCCTGTGGGCACCCTGGACCTTCAGTTTTGAGAAGATGAATGTGGGGGGGGGGGCATGTCAGCTATAGTCTGACCCAAGATGACATGATCAAGGCTTGTGTTTGGGTGGCAGGAATGAGAGAGTTGACAGATATGACAGTCACTCACCCACTCATTCTTCAACTTTAAATATCTGAGAGGAAGGTAGAATGTCAAGATGCCTCCCCACCTCCATTCTATGCAATTCCAATTGCCAAACTGCACCCAGGCCTAATCACAAGAAAGGGCGCAGTTCTGCGGGGAAGAAACTATGTTGGTGGTTTGTTTACATCCTTTAAGACGACAGGTGCAATACCAGACTGGTGAGGGAGGCAGGCACACCAAATCATGTTTTCTCAGTTTCAAAAACACTGAAGGTTGGGCTAAAGAGATGGTTCAATAGTTAAGTGCACTTCTGCATAAGCATGAGGGCCTGGCCTGGCCTGAAACTACCTGGGTTCAAATCTCCAAATCCTGTGTAAACAGCTGGGCATGGTCACATATGCCTGAAACCCCAGTCACTGGAAGGGGAGCAGAGACCAGGGAATTGCGCCAGCTTGTGGGGAAACAGTACCAGTAAGAGACTCCAGCTCAAGTAAGAAGGGCTCAAGGATGGAACAGGTCTCATGGAGTGCTCCAAGAGCACATATACACCACCCACCCACACACCTCACACACTGTATACACACCACATTCCACACAGAAGCAAAAAAAAAAAAACCAAAACTGAAGGTTGATGCTAGGGTGTTTGATTCGTCTGGCTCCTAATTCAATTAAATGTAATTGTGAAATGTGGAATGTCACACACATACAGGCCAAGGCACTTAGCTCAAAGCTCCATGAGAATGACAATGTGTGCTCCTCTCTTGAAGGACCCACAAGACAGTCCACCTCCTCCCTGAACTCCTTGTTATGCTGCATGTGGGTGTGAAAGATGAATGACCAGGAAGTTCAGCAGGAAAAGTCACTCTGGCTTTGTTTACTACTTTGATCAGGACATTTCCGGGAGTGTTCTAAGACCTAAGTGTCAGGTGCACGGTAGACCTTCAAATGTTTGCTGACTGTTTCCACCACAGGGTTCTCTAATGTGGCTCCAATGCATATATAAGCTGGATATGTGCTGAGGCGGGTCAACCCATGAGAAATCTCTACCATCTGTGCCACATCTGCTGTATTAGCTCACACTTGTTTCCTCCAGACCAAAGTTATTGGCTTAGAACATCTTTTTAAAAAAAAGCTGCTGGTCCAGGTTAATTCAAGGGACCTTTTGATCCCTTATTAAGCTGTTTAAAGATTGTTTGAGTGGTTTTTAAATGGCTGGGAGAGTCTTTCCTATGGCAAATCAAGACATGCACACGGAAAAGTCATCACCCTCCACATCTAATAGTGAGGAGATGTGGGGCCGCCACACTTAACCTTCTCCATGGAAATTTAAACCATGAAGGGCATCAAACAGGGCCTCCCAGGGAAGCAGCCTTCAAGGCCAAGCTCCACCCAAATGCAGGACACTTTATTGGCTACAAGGAGCATAAAGAGATATGGGGCACTGTATCCCGGCAGACTAGAATGAGCGAGGCTTCTTTTTTCCAGGTGATGGATACAGGTTTCTGGGAGGGGCAGGACTTCCAGAGCTGCCTGAGAGAACAGAGGGAGCACCTGCAGGGGGATACTCTTGGCAGATGGAGGGTACGGCTCCAGACAAGGATGGAAGGCAGGTGTGGGTAACTGAATAAAGCAGATGAATTTTCCAAGAAAGAGTGAGAGACTCTCTCTCTGTGTATCTCTCTCTGTCTCTATATATTATAAATTTTATGTGGCACATTATTGTTGTAGTCTCATTGCTGCTGAAAAGAACCCAAACAAAAGCAGCTTGTGGAAGAATGGGTACATTTTGGCCTAAGGACTCAAGGGGAGACTCCATCACAGCAGGGAAAGTGATGGCATGAACAGAGAGTGGGCATCACCTCCGCCACAGCACTGCAAACAGCGGCAGGAAAGCGTGCCAAACACTGGCAAGGGGAAGATGGCTTATAACCCCCATAAGCCCGCCCCTAACAACACAGCTCCTGCGAGGTTCCAATTCCAAAACTGCCATCAGCTGGGGATCGAGCACTCAGAACACGTTTGTCGGGGACACCTGTATCAGACCATGACAATTACAGAATATCTGGTTAGGTTAAAAACAGATGAGAAAGACACCCAGCAAAGAAAACCACTGACCCCTTCTGCTGTGTCGTTCGGTAGTTTTTGCTTCCATTGAACAGTCTGCATACTAATGGCCCACTTATGATTAACAGACCGACTTTAAAGCCTGCCTTCTTTTCACTTAACACATGATGCAAGCGTTTTCCCTTCCCGGGTCAGTGCAGTCTTTTACTGGGTGCATATTATTCCATCTTTGGAGCATGGCAGCATGGACATTGCCTACTCTCCCACATTGAAGTTGCGTCCAATTTTCACTGCTGCAACAGCGCCCTTACCAGTCACTTTATGAATGAGACTCTGGAGTTCATGTCCTGCCTCGTATGCAGATGGTTGTTATTATTTCTTTGGCTAGATTCCCAACTTGGCTTTTCCAATCTAAACAGCAGGAAAATAAGGCTTGGGCTAATTTCATGAAAGGCCAAACCTTGGGGCTTAGTGCACTGACTGAGACAACCTGGGATTGTCGAGGCTCAGATGGTTAAGCTGGCTGTGGGGCTGAGAAAATTCATACCCCAAGATGCAGAACAAAATGAATGTTTGGTAATACAACCATAGTCCTTCTTCCTTCCTTTTCCCTTTTCGAGTTTCCATATCTTCTTACTCCTTACAGATAAATACGTGCTCTTTTTCTCAGACATACAATCATATACTCACCCAGCATCAACCAAGATCATGCCGTCATATGGTGTTGAAAGACTCGAGCATCTCCACTGACATAAGGCACAAACAGCCAGATGAACAGGCCTGCACAGTGTACCAGAACAGGGGTGAGTCGAGAGAGCTCCATGGGCACCTATGCTCTCCAGGAGCTGGAGGTCAAATCCAAGACTTTGTGCATGCTGACAAGCACTCTCCAACTGGTCCACATCTTCAGCCCACTATGTAGTCCCAGGGTGGCCTCAAACTCATGGCGATCCTCCTACCTCTGCCTCCCGAGTGCTGGGATTAAAGGCATGTGCCACCATGCCAGGCCCACAAGTTCTTATGAAGACATATGTTTTTGTTTGAGCACATACCTAAGAATGGTGTTTTTGAGGACCTACCAGACTGTTTTCCAAAATGATTGCAACATTTTCCTACCTGCACCAGCAATGCATGAGCTTTAATGGGCCTACATTCTCCCTGTCTCCTGTTCTTGTCCACTATTTGTATTTCAGCCCTCCTAGCAGATCTGAAGTTATAGCTTAGTGTGATTATTAGCTTTGTGTCTCTCATTTGGAATGCCTACTCAAATACTTTGCCATTTTTTCACTGTGGTATTTGCCTTTTTATTACGGAGTTGCAAGAGTTCTTTACATATTGTGGTAAAAATCCCTTATCAAACAGGCGATTTTCAAATATGTCCTCCTACTAGGTAAGCCGACTTTTCATTTTATGGAGGGTGTTCTCTGAAGTACAAAAGGTTTTAAATTTAGATAAAGTGCAAGTCATCTTTTTTTAAATACAATGCTTTGGGTGTTGAATTTAAGAAACCATTTTTAACCCATGGTTATAAATAATTATTTCTGTTTTCTTCAATGAATTTTGTAATTTTGGCACTTACATTTAGGCCTATGCTCTCCTTTTTTTGGGGGGGTTCAAGGTAGGGTCTCACTCTAGCCCAGGCTGACCTGGAATTCACTATGTAGTCTCAGAGTGGCCTTAAATTCATGGCGATTCTCCTACCTCTACCTTCCCAGTGCTGGGATTAAAGGTATGTGCCAGCACATCCAGCCTATGCTCTCTTTTGAGCTGATTTTTGTGTATAGTGTGATGTAGGAGTTTACTTCCTTCATTAGCATATAGATATCTGTCACCATTGGGGTTGATAAATCTACCATAAAATCCATACTTTCATACAGTAAACTCCTGAGGAAGCTGTAGGCATTGCCTGGAAATAAGGGCCATAAATGGAAAGGGATGAGGCCTAACCCCAAGAAAAATTGCTCAGGCCTGCAACTCCCTGTCCCAGTCAATGGCTCCTTCCCACACTGAGCGGTTGATCAAAGATACTCATGAGGTCCCCAAAACAAGACAGGTTTTTGTCAAAGCTCTTGAATACCCATCCCAGGCCAAAGGTAAGACCTTAATGCTGAAGAAACCACAGAAAGTCATCGCACAACACTGAGAGACCCTGCTAGATCCAGAATGGTAACCAGCTCCCAGATGGTACCATGTGTAGTGCTAGAAGGTGCTACATTAGCTGCCAGGGGAAATTGGTCAATGATATTTGGAGAAAGCAGAGACCACTGATATACAACACAGAGTGATGTTATGAGAATGCTGAACAAACTGCTATTATGGAAGAGACCAGCAAGTCAAGAAGTACTCATCGGTGCAACAGTGGTGCTAAACCTAGTAGGGTAATCAATAGCTTATTGATTGGCTAAGAGATTGGCTCAGTGACAAAGAACCCTTAACTTGAACTGGGATCCATGGAAAACTCTTATAGGGACCAAGAACTGGGGCTCCTAGGGGACATTCCCACTATCAGAGAGCTAAAAGAGGGTACACCCATTAGAATCTTGCCAAATTAGCAACGTGTGTCCCATTTAACCTATACTGATCTCACTCTCCGATGGAGATTCTGTTTGTATTTTTCAGAAGGCAGTGAGAGCCATGGATAACCCAATTCCATCAACAAGACATGGGATGATGGCTGACATTCTGGCAGGAGATGAAGCACCCCTGGCCTATCATATAGGACCCAAATGAAACCTATGAGAAAGTGGTGAGATAAACAAGAGACCAATCACCACAGCAAGGCAGATAACCCATGAAAAGTCAATGGAAACAGGCACCAATGACACCCAGCACAACTAAAAGCAGAAGTCAGAGACACGTAAGATCTCAACAATAAAGCAGACTTACAACTCACCCTCCATGACTCAGGGAACTGAGAGGAAGAGGAGGTGGAAAGATTGTAAGAGCTATGGTGGGGTCCAGAGACATTTTCCCCCTCAGCAACAACACACAAAGGGGAAGACAAAAAAACCTGGCTATCTCCTGTGCAATTCATAACCCCCTACCCCATGGACAGATCCAGTATGGCCACTGAAAAGAGTCCCCAGTGGGTTGGGGACAGGAAGGAGGGAAATGGGGCACCATCATAAGATTTGCTCATACAATGTATCTAATTATCGATAATAAATATTTAATTAAAAAAACAAACATATACACAGCCTCCTTCCCTCCACCATTCCCAAGATGTTGCCTTCATGCAGCAAAAAGCAAGAGCTGCAAGATCAGCTCTTTGCAGGCCTAGCTGGGTGTAAGACCAGGAAACAAGATGGAAGGCTGAGTCGGTGTATTTCCCATAGCTTTCTGCATAGGCACCTGGAGATGGTCAGTTACGTTTAGCATAGCCATGCTCCCTGGAGTCCTACGTCCAAGTGGGACTTACCAGCACTTCCTCTATGAAGCACATCCCACCGTGTTCCAGGTAGAGTGGAGGTGACTGACATCACCATTGCTCCTGCTCTCCTCTCTCCTCTAGAAGGCGGGAGAACTGGTAGAAGGCACAGACTGCTCAAAGGTCACCTGATTTTGTCTTTGGTCTGTCATTTGGTTGGGGTGAATAAGAAGCCCAGCATTGTTCAGGTTCTTAACCTTGCCATTGGAATTCATATGGGAGAGACGGTGATGGCCATGTTGTTTTTGCATCCTCTCATCTAGGGGCGGGACTGATTTCTTTTCACAACAAAAACAATAAGAGCTTATGGAAATGACATGTCACAGTGTGCCAGACCTCACATTCACAAGCATTTCCTGCTGCTGCCACTTTTCTCACAGCTATGACCTAATACCTGATGACATAAGAGGAAAGGGTTTGTTTTGGCTCCCAGTTTGAGGTTCCAGTCCATCATGGCAAGGAAGGCATGGTGGAAGGAGCATGAGGTCACACTGAAGTAGACACTGATGGATACTGGTGTTCAGCCCACAGGATGGTGTCACACACACAGGGTGGGTCTTCCCACCTCAGTTAACCCAGTGAGTGGATCACTTGTGCTCCCCTTCTGCCTTCCTCTTGAGATATTCTGGTCCCATCAGCCCATTGAATCAGCTGGGATGAACTTTTCAATCTCTAGAGCCGTAACTTGGTCACATCTGCAAAGTCCCTTTGGCCAAATCAAGTCACATTCACAGGTTCCAGTGACTGGGGCCTGGATGTCTTTGGGCTGATATTCGGGTAACCATAGCATCCAGCTCTTACTGCATCAGCCACTACTTGCTGAGTGACAAGTGAGTGCTGGCAATGACTGCTGCTTGCTGTCAGCAGCATGGAGGTGCATCCCTTCAAGCACGTGTGATCTCCCCTCCTTTAGGTGCTGCTGAAATCTCCCCTTCAGTGGGCATTTCCTTCCTGTAATTTAATATTACAACTGACCTGCTCAATCACACACATTCCCACCCTCTTATCACACATTTGTGTGTGCCTGTGTCAGGGAGGGGACACGTGCACATGTATGCACGTACACATGGACGCTAGAGATCACGTGTCTTCCACAGTCTCTCTCCACTTTATTTTTCTATTATTATTTGGGAGAATTTCGAGATAGGGTCTCACTTTAGTCCAGGCTGACATGGAATTCACTATGTAGACTCAGGGTGGTCTCCTCCTACCTCTGCCTTTGGAGTAATTTTTTTATTAGTGTGTGTGTGTGTGTGTGTGTGTGTGTGCGCGCGCGCGCACGCGCGCGCGCGCGCTGGGCACGCACATGCCACAGCACACAGCACACATGTAGACCTCAGAGGACAACCTCGGGATGTTGGCATTCTCCTTATACTTTGTTTGAGATTCGGGGTCTCACTTGTAGTTTGGCCCTTGGAAAGGCCATTCTAGGGAGTCCACAAATTTCCATGTTCTCTTGGATCCTTTTCAGATTTCTATGGGTATATTAGATTTAGGAATACACTCACTACTTTGCATCTGTCTTCATATGGGTGCTGGGATTGAACTTGGGTCAGCAGGCTTGCAGATCAAGCACTAACTACTGAACCATCTCCACCAGCCTCTTTGTATTGTTAGACAGGGTACCTTTCTGAACCTGGAACTCATCAATTTGGCTAGACCAGCTGGCCAACAAGCCCAAGGGCATTTCCTGTCTCTGCCTCCCTAGCACTGGGATTGCAGACATGCTCTACCACACCCAGCTATCTTTGTTTTTGCTTTTTTGAGACAGGGTCTCATATGGCTCGGGCTGTCCTTATGCTCACTATGTAGCCAAGGATGACCTTGAACCCTTGATTTTCCTGCCTCCACTTCCCATGTCTGGTGTAATTACAGACATGTGGCACCACACCTAACTTTATCCCACTATTATTTTTCTTCATAGCTTTTGCCTTATGATGTGCTATGTAACTTACTCTGTTGTACCTTTATTAGTATTGGTCTGCTTTCCTCAATAGGGTGCTCTGTGGGGCAAGGGTTTTTCTCTCCTTTAATCTCAGATGCATCCTAGAGGTCTAGATCAGGACTTCCTAAACTTTTTCCATTGGTGACCTCTTTTCATCTGAGAAATTTTTATATGACACCAGGTATATAAAGTAGGCATACAAATCAAATGCTGGTAACAGGTAAGAGTGTGTGAGGACCTAAGATCAATCCCTAGCACCCATGTTAAAAGCCAGGCATGGCCACACACACACCTGTTACCCCAGTCCTGAAGGGAGCAGAGGCAGGAGAATCACTAGGTTTCATTGGTCAGCCAGTCTATCAAAAACAGTAGCTCTGGGTTTAGTGAGAAATTCCATGTCAAGGAAACATCAACAAGGAAGAGTGATACAGAAAGACATTCAATCGTCTCTTCTGGCCTCCATATGCATGAACATGGGATGCATGCATCTGCACACACACAATTACAAACACTATACATGTATATGTTCATATATTATACATGCGCACATCACACATACAACACACATCAAAAAGCAATTTATTCTAAAGTAATTCTTTATGTAGTCTTACCATTTACTAAAAATTAAAGCAAACTGGCATACTAATTAAATGGTTGTACTTTATTACTTTTACATAAAGAATTAAATCTCATAGAGCCAACAGACCACCATCAGACTGGGAGAAAATCTTCACCAGCTACACCACAGACAGAGGACTAATATTTAGAACCTACAAAGAACTCAAAAACTTAAGTAATAAAAAAATCAAATATCCCACTTAAAAAATAGGGCAGTGAACTCAACAGGGAATTCATAGAGGAGGAAATACTGGCCAACTCTCACTTAAAAAAAAAGTTCAAAGTCCTTAATCATCAGAGAAATTCAAATCAAAACAACAATGAGATTCCATCTTACTCTAGTCACAATGGTGCCATAGTCAGCCACATACCACTGGGACAAATCTCCGAATCAGACAGTTTATGGGAGGAAAGGATTTATTGAAGCTACAGATCCAGGGGAAGTTCCATAATGGAGAAAGAAGCTGGCTCCCTTTCATGAGTCCAAGCAGAGAGAAAAACCCATCACCAACATCACATACACAGAACAGCAAACAGGCAGGGAAGAGGAATTTCTTTCCCCTTTATATAGCCTTAGGGCAGGGTCTTGAAACCCTTTCTCAGAATTGTTAGCTTCCTAAGCCTCTGGAATTTCCTTCCTTCACTACCCTCCCAGGAAGGGATATTAATTTCCAGCTTCCTGGGCTTCCTTACACCCTGCCCCTTCCTGATAAGGTTGCCTTCCTGTAAACATCCTCAGAGACACACCCAAGATAATAAAAAAGATCAAGTTGACAACAAAACCTAACCATCACAAATGGCAATCATTAAAAAAATCCACCAACAATAGATGTGGTGGATCTATGGGATGGGGAAGGAACCCTTATTCACTGCTGATGGGAATGCAAATTTGTACAACCACTATGGAATCAGTGTGGAGGCTCCTGAAAAAGATGCATATAGAGCTACCAATGGACCCAACTATTTCTCTACTAGGCATCTACCCTGAAGGCTCTTCACTTCAGCACAGAGACATTTGCTTGACCATGTTTATAGTGGCTCAATTCACAACAGCTAAGAACTGGATCAACCCAAATGCCCATCACTGGATGAATAGATATCAAAGTTGTGTACATATACACCATGGAATTCTACTCAGCAGTAAGGGAAAACGACATAATGAAATTTGCAGTAAAGTGGATGGACTTGGAATGGATCATACTCAGCAAACTCACACAAGAACAGAGAGACAAACGCCACATATTCTCCCTCATCTATGGCTCCTAATCAGGTTAAACTTGAATAGTAAGCAAAGCTGACATGTCATTCATTAGACTGATAAAGTGGATGGAAGGAATTGAGGGAAGGGAATGGGAGGGTGGGGGAGATATTCACTAACCTAAATCCATAATGAATCAATATCACAGAATCCTTACTTTTGGAGAGTAAACTCTTGAGGAAGATGGGGACATCATCTGGTAAGAAGGGCCCTGAAGAGGGTGGGATGAAGTCTAACCCTAACACAAGCAGTTCTAGACTATAACTCCCTGTCCCAGCAACTGATTACTTGCCACACTGAGATGTTGATCAGAGAGACCTACAAGGTCCCTAAAACAGGACAGGCTTATTTCAAAGCTCTTGATTGCCTGCCCCAGGCAAATGATAAGACCTATTGTTGAAGATACCACAGGGTGCTGTCACACAAGTTCCCAGATAGTTAGCCTGTATAGTGCTGGAGCTTTCACGGGAAATTGCCATTGATATTCAGAGAAATCAGGGGACACTGCTATACAATAGCAACCAATGGTCTGAGAATGCAGGGGACACTGCGATACTGCAGAGAACAGCAAGGAAAGAAGTGCTCATCTGTGCAATAGTGGCATTTACCCTAGGTGGGTAATCAATGGCTCTCTGATTGGCTACGAGATCTGCTCAGTGGCAAGGAACCCTTAGCTGAAACTGGATCCAAGGCAAATTCTTATGGAGACCAAGAACCTGGAATCCAAGGGGAAGCCCCCACTAACCATGGGCCTACAGAGGCTACACCCATTGAAATCTCACCAAATTAACAATGTTTATCTCATTTAACCTATACTGATTTCACTCTCCATTGAAGATTCTGTTTGTATTTTTCAGAAGGCAGCAAGAACCACGGACAACCTAATTCGAATCAACAACAGGACCTGAGATGATGGCTGACTTCCAGGCAGGAGATGAACCACTCCTAACTCATCATCTAGGGCCCAAATGAAACCATAGAGGAAGTGGTGAGATGAACAAGAGTGCTGACTCCATAGCAAGTCAGACAACCTATGAAGGATAATGGAGACAGACACTGAGGATACTAAAAATAGTCCAAAGCAAAAACCCAGAGACTCTTAAGAGCTCAACTGTAAAACAGACTAAAACTCACCCACCGTGGCTCAGGGAATTTTGCAGAAGAAGGGACAGAAATATTGTAAGAGTCATGGTGTGGAACTATCCAGAGCCATTGCCCCCCCTCAACAAAAAAAACTGGCTACTGCTTGTACAATTCATAGCCCCCATCCCATGGACTATTCCAGCAATCCCACTGAGGAGGGCCCTCACTGGATTGGGAGTAGGGAAGAGGAAAATGGGGGTACCACCATAAGACTTGTTCATACAGTGTTTCTAATTACTAACAATAAATAAATAAAATTTTTAAAATAATACAAAAAGTTGTATTAAACACCAGAAAAAAAATAATTAAATCTTAGCTGAATATGACATTTCAGGAGGTATAGCATCTTCAACGTTCATCAAAATTAAGCAATATTTTGATTTTATAATCTTCAAGTTGAGAATATCACTTTATATAAATACATAGTACAAAAGCTAGCATAAATATATATTTTTTATTAAAAATATTTTATTTATTCATTTATCAAGCAAAGAGAGAGAGACAGAGAGAGAGAGAGAGAGAGAGAGAGAGAGAGAGAGAGAGAGAGAGAGAGAGAGAGAGAGAACACACCAGGGCCACCACCTTGTGGGTCTGGCTTATGTGGGTCCTGGGGAATTGAACCCAGGGCCTTAGGCACTGGAGGCAAGTGCCTTAACCGCTGAGCCATCTCTCCAGCCCTAGCATAAATATATTTAAGGTCATTTCAAAACTTGTTGGGAATCCTGTCCTAATCCCAAACCAAAATTTATTTCATTTTTTTTATGTTACTCAAGTCAACAACTCAAATAGCAAGTTTTTTTTTTTTAAGTAGGGTCTTGCTCTAGTCCAGGACGACCTGGAATTCACTATGTAGTCTCAGGCTGGCCTCGAACTCACAGCGCTCCTCCTACATCTGCCTCCCAAGTGCTGGGATTAAAGGCATGCACTACCACACCTGGCTCAAATAGCAATTTTTAAAATCAAACATCCTGGGGCTGGGGAGATGGCTCAGCAGTTAAGGCACATGCTGAAAAAGCCTGCTGGCCTGGATTCAATTCCCCAGTACCCACTTGCAGCCAGCTGCACAAAGTGGCACTTACATCTGAAGTTCATCTGCAGTTCTCAGAGGCCTTGGCATGCCATTCTCAAGCCCCCCTTCTTGCGACTAGATAAAAATATTTTTAAAAGTCAAACATCCTAGCACATACAATCCGAATACATACTAATGTGATATTTACATACCTAGGAATGATGGAAGGAAAACATTTAATGAGTTTGTTTTGAATAATTAAGGCACTATGTTTCTTTTGTTTTGTTTTGTTTTGTTTTTCATGGTCTCCCTCTAGCCCAAGCTGACCTGGAATTCACTATGTAGTCTTAATGTGGCCTCAAACTCATGGTAATCCTCCTACCTCTGCCTCCCGAGTGCTGGGATTAAAGGTGAGCACCACCTCACCCGGCATGACATTATATTTCTATAAGAGCTGGAAACTTTGTATGTACAATAAAAGCACTGCAATTCATAAAGTACAATAGCTTTCAATCTGAGCCAAGGTGTTTCAACAAGGGTTGTGGCTATGGGGTGGTGTGACAGCTTGCACAGTGTGAAGTGCACATGTGCGTTCAGAACTAAGAGTGCAGTGAAGTCCCAATGCAGCATGGGTGAGTGCTCTCACAAACACTCTACATTCATTATAAGTTTGATTTTGAATGAATATTTTGTCACTGCGCATTCAGAAATCTTTTACTGATTCTTAATTTTCCCTCCACATTCAGTTTTGTGAACCCACATGAGCTTGCCACCCAACAGTTTAAGAATCCATAGTCCAAGGCAAAGCCTGGCACACAGAAGCTTCTCAATACATGTGTGCTGAATGACATATGAGCTTAGCGGCTTTGGTTCTCTGTCTGCTGTGGCCAGTCCTGGAATTCAAGACCCTGAAGACATTGCCTGTATGACTAGTCAGCTCTATGTAACCTACAGACCACCCTGTTTACTGGTCTCCACCCTGTCCTGATAACATACTTGTAGTATTGATCTCTAAAACACAGGTGACCTCAAGTCTCTCCACCAAAGCTTTCAAAAGTCTCAGAGGGAAATAGATGGTTCAACTTGGAATAGTTATCCAACTTTTCATAAATCCATGACTGTGGAGTGGGGAGATCAGGTGTTGCTGGGATGTGTCACACATGGTGAGTTACAGTATCCACCTGAGTCCTTGGAGGTTCTGGATTTGCATGTCTGTTAGGCTCAATATGTTCACTCTGGAGGGGTCTTACACACCAGAGTGGGCTGTAGGATTTCCATGGACTTCCAGAAATGGCACGAGACAGAATTCTTAGCTGCTTCAGTCTCTGCAGGGAACATGAAACACTTCTGGCCCAGTGCTGAGGACTGTGTTTCTCTGACCTGTGGCATCTGGCTAAAATTACAGGCAGTCCACAGCTCAGAAAGGCAAGGCAGTAGCTTCAATAGCGTCTTCTTGTTGCTAGCCTGAACTTTTGTGTTGAAGACACTGACTCAGGCACTGGTTGAGCTTGACCAATCTCAGTGTTCAAAAGGCCCTGGGCATCCATCACTGCTTGAGGCTACAGTTTTCCCCACAGGTGAAATCGGGATCACACTAATATCTTTGATTTTGGTGTGATATGAAACTGCTTTGAAGGCTGCAAAGATAGTTGGTAAAGGGCCTACTATGTAAGCTCAAGGACAAGAGTTTGATCCCCAGAACCCACATAAAAAGAAGTCAGGCTCATCACTGGAGAAGCAGAGACCAGCAGGCAAAAGAAAGTGCTTTGAGTGTACAAATGATATAGACTTGCAAAGTATTAGTAATAAAGGGAATATAAGCCTCTTGTCTGTGTAGTAGAACACTGTCTTTCTCCCTTCTCCATCTATCCATCCATCATCCAGCTATCTGCATGCCACAAACATTCATTTCCCTGCAGTAAGCATACAATCTATTGTGTTTGTGACAAAATACATAAACACTAATCCTCACAAAATTATGAATAAACTGAAGTCAAGATTGCTCAGACCACTTGGTCAAAGTTAGAACTGTTGCAAATGGTGGGAAGAGCTTGGGTTGAAAAGGCAACCTGTAGAATGCTGATGGTGATAGTCCCCAATATTGGCCAGAAAACTTTCCAGTGGCAGAGAGGAGGGGAGTGGGGGATAGTATGGCAAGGCTTATTTTGGTGTCAAAGGGTTTCCCACCAGTCTTTAAGTACAAGTGATACTTTGAGAAGGGGGTATGCCCTAGCCTAGCTCTCCGCCACACTCTCTGCTGTGAACCCCATTTATCCAAATTTTGTTTGTGTCTCATCTCCCAAGACAGGAGGGTTTAGAAGCATCTAGAGAGACAAGATTTCAATCTAATTCCTTTGTCCCTCCCAAAGCCTAGCCCAGCACTCAGCATGAAACACTACCGCAGATAATGAACTTGGCAGTGACTTGAACTCCTGCTTACCCAGGCCAAGTATTACAGGAGATTCAGCTTGTGACCCTTGGTCCCTGCTCTTCAGATCCTTACAATGGAGCTGGAAAGTTGAGCTTCTGAAATCTGTCTTAAGAAGACCTTCCCAGGACTCTTGGGAAGTTTTAAAAGCTTAAGATTATAACAAGGCAATAGAAGAAACAGCAGTTCATTAGGGCACCAAACAAAACCTTAAATAGGACAAATTTTGTGAAAAGTGACAACCTGTTCCTCTGGATTGGCAGCATGTTGTCAATTAAGGAGCACACCTTTGGAGCCTCAAGTGCAAATTATTGATGTTGAAACTGCCGTTTCCCAAGAGAGAACGTTGAAAACAGTCACCTGCCCAGATGTTATCTGCCCTGATGGGTCTCAGTCTCTGATTGATTGGACTTGGAGGGTCATGATTGGAACTTTGGCAGCCACGTGAAAAAAATGTGCTCCTTTCTGACACACTTGTGCAGGTTTTGGGTCTCTTGGAGTCAATTTCATTCATCAAATACTTACCAAGTTCACAGGGTAGGTGCCAGGATGCAAAGAAAGCAGGGTCACATGATGGGCCACAAACTGCAAAAGAGCAAAGACTCAAAGTCCTATCTTTGCCCTCCTTTGAGTGAGGGGCACTTACAAGGACCCTGAGCTGGAGTCTTTTGCCTTCATTTGTTTTTCACCTCATTACCTTCTCTTGTCCTCCTCTCACTGAACCCCTTCTTATTCCCAATTAGTCTCCCCTCTTCTCAAATGTCTTTCTGTGACCCACTGAGTTTAACTGGGGTTGCTTGCTTGAACATGGATGGGGGTGGGTGTTGCAGTCAGCTTTCTAGTTGCTGCACAGAAAGAACCCAAACAAAAGCGGCTTGTGGAGGGATGGGTTTATTTGGCTTATGGACTTGAGGGGAGACTCCATCCTGGCAGGGAAAATGATGGCATGAGCAGAGAGGTGGACATCACCTCCACCACAGCACTGCAAACAGTGGCAGGAAGGTGTGCCAAACACAGGCAAGGGGAAGCTGGCTTATAACCCCATAAGCCCGCCCCCAACAACACAGCTCCATCGAGGTTGTAAAATCCAAATTGCCATCAGCTGAGGATCAATTACCCAGAACTCATTCATTTGTTTGTGGGGGACACCTGGATCAAACCATGACAGGGGGTTACTTGTGATGGTTAAATTTTGTTGTCAATTTGACTTTAGTAATCTTGGGTGGGTTTCTGAGGATGTTTACAGGAAGGCAGCCTCTCAGTAGGGGGCAGGATATAAGGAGGCTCAGGGGAGCTAGAACAAACTTTCCTTCCTGGGAGGACAGTGCAGGAGAGAAATTCCAGAGACTCAGGGAGTAAACAGGTCTGGGAAAGGGTTACAAGACCCCAGCCTAAGGCTTAATAAAAAAGAAAGAAATCCCCCCTTTGCTGTTTTGTGTGTGTTTTGTTGGTGATGGCTTCTCTCTCTCTCTCTCTCTCTCTCTCTCTCTCTCTCTCTCTCTCTCTCTCTCTCTCTCTCTCTCTCTCTCTCTCTCTCTCTCTCTGCTTGGACCTTTGAAAGGGGACCAGTGTCTTTTGCCATTATAGAACCTCCCCTGGATCTATAGCTTCAGTAAATCCTTTCCTCCCATAAACTGTACCTGGTTTGGAGATTTATCCCAGCGGTGTGTGGCTGACCACAACATTATTGCAGCATGTGCAACTAATCACTGAAGACAGTGTCTCACCCTCCATCAACAACCACTGACTGCCAATAAGAGCGGAAGGCTTTTAGATCATGACATGGGCAGCCTAATACTTAGCTTATAGGTGGCAGGAAGGACTCATCAGTGTGACATATCTAAAGCTTGGGCACAAGGCAGCACTAATATCTCCACAAGTGGGCACTAAGAGAAGTGGCAATTATAGGAAAACTGAGGAAACGACACCAGGCTGGTGAAAGGACTGATGTTCAAGTTGATGGCATTAGTGCCATGACTGTGACTGTGGTTTTTTTAAGTTACTGTTTTCTGATCACTTGCCATGTGCTAGATGGACATGGTCCCTGGAGGATTCCATCGACCATGCACAAGCTGGTAGCAGGGCCCACAGGGAGCACTGTGAGGAGCTGAAAGCTCAAGGTGCCGAGGGTTAGAGAGCTGGAAAGTGATGGGAGCAGGATTGGAACCTGGACATCGATTTCAAGGCACACACAGTGAGACAGGAAAGAGCTGAGCGGGAGGGCTTTTTCAGAGGAGAGGCTCATGGGAGATTGCCAGGCACCAAAGCCCTGGGGAAGGAGTCCAGGCTGGAGGGCAAAGACAGCACAAGGGTGATTTCACTTGTTCTGTTCAGGAGGGCAGGTGCAGAGGGTTTGGGGTGAAGGCTGGTGGAGGCCTAGAAAGGGGGGAAAGAAGAGGAAATTGGGCAATGGGACACCTCAGAGAGACCTGGACGTTGGCCTGCAGGGAATGGTACCAATAAGCAGGTTAGTGACAGGATGGCAGAATGTTATCTACCTACCTGTGTTAAAAAAGACTAATGGGGCTGGGAGAACAGCTTGGTGGATGAAGTGCTTGCTTCATAATGTCTGAGTCTTGCATGCCCAGAACTTACATGAATGTGGATGCTGCTAGCACTTGTAATCCATGTGAAAGGTGGAGACAGGAAACTCTGCTGCCAGCAAGCTTGATGAACAGAGTAGTGGACAAGAAGAGACCCTGCCTCAAAGTAGAAGGCAACACCTAAAAGTTGTCCCCCGACCTCCACAGTTATGCCACAGCACAAGTATGTCTGTGCTTACACACATGAACACACAAACACACACACAAACCAGAGAATACTCTAACAACATATGTGAATAAGCAGGCCACATCATCTTTTTCAACTAAATTACTACTTTCTAAATACTTCTTTCCCTAGTAGCCAATTAGGCCTTTGTATATTAAATGTTGACCCTAATTGCTTGTGGTTTTCCACAAATGCCTGGTATATGGTAAGTGCTTAAAATTTTTGTTGAAACCAATTATCTGACAGGAAGCTAATTATATTGTATCATTTCCATATTAAAAGGAGCCATGGACAAAGGTCCAGAGATATTTAAGATGTCAACAATAAAGCAGACTTAAAACTCACCACCATGACTCAGGGAACTGAGTGGAAGAGGGGGCGGAAAGAATGTAAAAGCCGTGGTGGCAGAGACAATCCAGACACGTTGCCCACCCTCAGCAACAATGCACCAAGAAGGAAGAAAAAAACTGGCTACCTCTGGTGCAGTTCATAACCCCCTAACCTATGGACAGATCCAGTATGTGCACCGAGGAAGGACCCCAGTGGGTAGGGGACAGAGAGGAGGGAAATGGGGACACCTTCATAAGATTTGCTCATACAATGTACATACTTATTCATAATAAAGATATTAAGATTAATAAAATAAATAAAAGGAGCCATGGAATCGGCAGGTGGACTCAACTTTAGTGTAATTCATGCATAAAGTGGAGAACGTGTTACTTCTGAGTCATTCACCCAAGCCTGGCATTCATCCACATAGCGTAATCTCACTTCACACTTAAGACTTGACATGAGACCGTAGGATTATTTGAGCCTGTTTCTATGGTCTTCTTCACATCTAGATACTGTTTACCTAACAATGATCAAAATACATTTTAAAAAGGAAACTATTTTACCAATTTGACCATCATTACCTTTTAAGGATAGGCAGACATTGCTCAGGGTTGTTTACTGGAGTCAGTAACATTCTGTGCTTTCAATAGTCATGTAATGAATCGTGAACTTAGTAACAAAGGGTGAAATAATAATGAACCCTTAGATTCTTGATCTGGGCATTGTGTTAAGAGTTCTGGGTTCCTAGAGACAAATGTTTGACTAAACTTTAAGCTTCTTTGCTCCTTGTATGAAGAGACAGACTCAGCACAAAGGAGGAAGATGACACCTCTCTGCCCAACTCAACAGCCAAAATGTATTCAGGGAGAACTTACATCACAAGAGGCAGCCTTGGGCCACAGCAACCTACCTTCTTTTATACAAAAAAAAAAAAGTTGCTGAGGACATGTTAAGCCACTGAGTTAGATTTTTCCCCCTTTGGTGTGTGCACATGTGCACACCCTGTGCACACACATTCAGAGGCCAGAGGACATTGAGGGTCCTCCTCTATCGCTCTGCCACCTTATTTCCTGGAGATGGACTCTCACTGAATCTGAAGCTCCCTATTTTTTTGTTGTTGTTGTTAGACTGGCTCATCAGTGAGCCTCAATGATCCTCCTGTCTCCCTGCACCCATCAGGCTAGGGTTACCGGCATGTGTGTGGGCCAAGGATGCTGGGGACCACACTCAGGTTCTTCCACTGAGCCATCTCCTTAGCCCCAGTTATTTCTTCCTTTTTTCCTCCCTTTCTTCCTTCCTTCATTTCTTCCTTCCTTTCTCTCTCTCTCTCTCTCTCTCTCTCTCTCTCTCTCTCTCTCTCTCTCTCTCTCTCTCTCTCTCTCTCTCATTTACTTTGAATTTAATAGGATTTTGAGGCTCCCAATAATCTGGTCACGTTCCTAGACAGGGCAGGTATGAGTGTGAATGTTCTCAATCACAGCAGTTACTGTGTTCTTCCAACCACTGTGACCTATAATTCTTTTGGCAGTTCTGTGCCCCGTTTACATTTTCACAATGCCAGGCCAAACACTCTTGACAGCAAACAGCACTTCCTGAGGGCAGGTCTGCAGAAGACATTGCTTTGGGAAGGTCAATGTGTCGAGAAATGATTTTCTCAAATGTGCTTTGCCTGATCCCCATACAAATTTCAGCTCACCCTTAATTCTTCATTGATTTCACACCAGCTAGCAGATAATTATGAGGACTCTGTGTCAGTATCCACAGTTTCTAGATGTTCCAACTTGTCATTTAGAGATTGTTTCTTCCGTAGCCATTTCAGCCTCTGGGCTTTCTCTCCCAATATCTTCCCACAGTCCTGGAAGTTCTAAATTCTGTATAAAATCCCTTATAACTGTAATACTTGTAGTCATTCATTTTTTCCTTACTTAAATAAGACTAATGAAACATACTTCTTTTTTTAATATTAAGCAGAGAGAGAGAGAGAGAGAGAGAGAGAGAGAGAGAGAGAGAGAGAGACAACGCGAGCACCGGGGCCACCACCTTGTGGGTCTGGCTTACGTGGGTCCTGGGGAATTGAACCCAGGGCCTTAGGCACTGGAGGCAAGTGCCTTAACTGCTTAGCCATCTCTCCAGCCCGAAATATACTTCTAACCAAATTAATTAATGGGGGGATGAGGAGACTGCTCAGTGGCTAAAGGCTCTTGCTTATAAAGTCTGCTAGCCGGGGTTCAATTCCCCAGTACCCACATAAAGTCAGATGCACGTGTCTGGAGTTCTTTTGCAGTAGCAAAAGGCCCTGCTGCACCCATACTCACTTTTTTTTCTCTCTCATTCTCTCTCTCTCTCTCTCTCTCTCTCATACACACACACAAATATTTTTAAGAATAAAATTAATAGAAAATTTGACCAAGAAATAATCTATGAAAGGGAAAATAAAAAATACTAAAAATGGGGCTGGAGAGATGGCTCAGCGGTTAAGGCACTTGCCTCCAGTGCCTAAGGCCCTGGGTCAATTCCCCAGGACCCACATAAGCCAGACCCACAAGGTGGTGGCCCTGATGCTCTCTCTCTCTCTCTCTGCTTGAAAATGAATAAATAAAAATATTAAAAAATACTAAAAATGTAATAAATGAGACAAAATATTGAATAAAATATTAAAAATTTATTTGTGAGCAGAGATAGAGAAAGGGAGGGAAGGTAGAAGGGAAAGAGAATGCATGGGTACCCCAGGGCCTCTTGCCACTGCAAATGAACTCCAGATACATGGCTTTACATGAGTGCTGGGCAATTGAACCTTGGCCGGCAGATTTTGTAAGCAAGCACCTTTAACTTCTGAGCTACCTCCCCAGGTCCTTAATGGATATTTTAGTAGGAGATTTAATACAGTCGAACTAATGATTAATAACTTAAAACCAAGACAGTGCTGCAGTGCACAGGTTGAAACTCAAGAACAGATGCCAGGAAAGAACCAAAAAAAAATTAGAATAAACAACTTATTTTTCTTTCATATTTTAAAGTCCTCTCCCATTATGTTCTTTCATCCCTTCTCCATTCCCCTTTCACTGAACCTTTTCTTTTTTCCAACTAGTCCCTCTTCTGAAAAATATTAAAACTCTTAACACACAGGTAGTGAATGTTGCAGACGAAAAGAGTCAGAAGTTATTTTTGAAGAGATAGTGAGTAATGATGGTGTGGAAATCCCAAGACACCAAGGGTCTTAGGAGCTCCCAGGGAATAAGGAAGCAATTCTGCCAGACAGTTGTGTTCATTTCAATAAGGGCACATTCTCAGTTCAGTGAAATTAGCCTAGAATTTAAAGTAGAAAGACAATCTGAAAATACTTGCCTCTTAGAAGATAATAGACTATAAAATAAACAAGATAAACTAATAAATATTTAGAAGTGAATTAATTGTAAGTCGTATCAAAGTGAGAAAAATGGGCTGGAGAGATGGCTCAGTGGTTAAAGGCGCTCGCTTGCAAACCTGACACCAGGTTGGATTCTCCAGGATCCCCCCGTAAAGCCAGATACACAAAGTGACACGTCTGCAGTTTATTTGCAATGGCAGGAACCCCTGGCTCACCCATTCTTCCTCTCTTTCTGCTTGTGAATATAAATAAAAATTTTTTTAAAAAAAAACAAGAATGAGAAAAACAAAGCTCAATTTGTGTATTCATATTAGAAAATAATGATTTTTTTAAAAAAATCTCACTATCTTTGCTGTAGGTGAAAATTTATTTCCCTTCTTTGTTTTCTTCTTTTTTTACTTATGTGTATGTGTTGTGTGTATGGGTGTGAATGCCGCAGAATGCATGTGGCGTTCAGAGGACAACATTGAAGTGTCTGTGCTCCACCTCTTTGAGACAGGGTCTCTTGTGGTCAGACTGCAAGTAAACTCAGACTAGCTGGCCCATAAGCTTCAGCTCCTCCTGGCCTGGCCTTTGTCAGATACATATACCACGTTACATCCAACTTTATTTGGGAGCTAGCAGGCTTTGCAAGCAAGTGCCTTTATCTGCTGAGGTATCTACCTAGTTCCCAGCTTTTTTGTTTGTTTGTTTTCCGAGGCAGAAAACACTTTAGCCCAGTCTGACCTGGAACTCACTCTGTAGTTCCAAGCTGGCCTTGAACCCATGGCGATTCTCCTACCTCTGCCCCTCAAGTGCTAGGATTAAAGGTGTGCACCACCATGCCTGGCTGAAAAATATTTTTAAACATGTATATATGTATGTATGTATGCATGAATGCATGCATGTGTGTTTGCAGTGTGAGGGTGTACACATACCTTGGCACATGTGTAGAGGTCAGAGGCTATTCCTGCCATTCACCTCATTTGAAGCAGGGTTTCTCTTGATCTTGCTCTGCTGTTGTTAATTTTGCTGTACTCACTGAGAGCTTCTGGGAAATTCTTCCATCCATCTCTACATCAGTGCGCTGAGATTACAGAAGCCCACCGCAGCTTCTGAATACTTGGGTAATCCAGTAAGCCATCTCCCCAGCCTGAGAAATATTTTTCATCTGGAAAATTAGTAGGTAAAACTAGACAATCCAATTAAAGAAAATCATGGGGGCTAGGAAGATGGCTCCCTGGTTAAAGGTGCTTGCTTGCAGAGCCTGTCGGTCCAGGGCTCAATTCCAAGCCAATCACATAAGCAGGATGCAAAAAATATGGTACAAGTATCTGGTGTTCATTTGTAGCAGCAAGAGGCCAGGGAGCACCCACCCCTGAAACATGTCAATAAGTAAATAATTAAAAATGGAAGAGGACTGCAAAGAGGAAGATATGCAAATGACAGGCTTGCAAGATATAAATTACAACTTATGTATTTAGTTATATTCCATACTACCGTAAAGCCACTGGAAGAGCTGACTGCTTTTTCTTACCTGACCAAACTGATGAAATGTTCACAGAGAACACAGAGCAAGCAGGAATGTCACGAACAGCTAAGGGGAGAACAAACTGGGGAAATGAATCTGAAAGATCACTGGGTGCTCCACATAGAGGCTGCAGTTACATATCCTAACACAACTCTTTGTTGTTTTCTTTGAGATGCCATGCAGGGCAGGAAAGGCAGACTAGACTCTAAATTTCAGAGATCTTAGCCAGCAGTAAGCAAGGTAGTTCATCAAAGGTCATAGGCAGCTACAAGATGTAATCACTAACAGGGACTTCCGCATATCTTGAGAATGAATCACTCACCTATGCCTAGCTCCAAGGGGTTGAGCAACATGCCCCCCCCCCAAAAAGAAGAAATATAGAAAAATTGTTGTTCAATGAATGAGCAATTCAAAGTGTGAATGAATTTCACACTTAGATGAATGGGTCTCTGAAGAATTGAATCTTGAGGTGGATGACAGACCTCAGTGTGGAAGGGAAAACAAAGCTTCTAGAAGAAAGCCCAGAAGGATGTCACAAGAACAAGCATTTCAAGACATGGCAGCACCAGCCACAAAAGACAAGATCACCAGATTGAACATCCCTAGAATTAAGAAGGTCTATCTATCAGACTCATGATCCTCCTGCCTCCGCCTCTTCAGCACTATCCTACTGGAGTGTGCTACCACAACCGGCAGGTCTATCAGAAACAGCACACAGCAAAGAGGCAGGCCACAGACCGAAAATGAAGTTCCCTTCACATGCACACAATAAGGCACGCCTCAAATTAGGGGCTGAGAAAGTGGCCTTCCTAGCATGAATTAAGCCCTAGCTTGGAACTCGAGTACAAGGATTAAAAAGAAAGAAGGGATGGAGGGAAAGAGAGGGGGGTAGTGAAAGAGGACAGGAGGGAGAAATGAAGAGAGAAGGGGGAGGGGCAGCAAAATCATCTCAACAAAAAGTTGTTCATTGGTTAAAGGGTATATGAAAAGATGTTCATAAGAGAAATACAAATTAAAACAAAAGGGGGCATCAACACACATCCATCCACTTGGGTAGAAAAGGCTGACATCACCAACTTCTGGCAGATGTGAAACTAACTACTGGGGTTCTCCTACATTACTGGTGGGAATATACTTTAGAAAACTGAGTGGCAATACCTACTCAAGGTGAACAAGACCTACCCCACAGCCAGGCAACTAACTCCTGGGCATGTCCCCAACTGAAAAAAAAAGGGCATATATCCATCCAAAGACTTAAGACTGTTCATAACAGCTGTATTAAGCCCAAACTGGGAACGACCCAAATATCCACCCAAAGAACCACAGACCAATAAATTGTGGCATTCATACAATGGTATACTCACAGAAATAACTACTGCTGCAAGGGACCAAATGGAAGAATTTCAAAGACACTCTATTGAGAGAAAGATGCCAAACATAAAAGTTGAAGAATACGAGGAATTGATTCGTAATGCTAGAAACTGAGCATTGACGGGAAGTGTGGCTGAGGGAAGAGCCCTTCAAGGTTACTGGAAGCATCCTTCATCTGGACCTGGCTGGTGGCATTACAGCTGTATCCATGTGGGAATATTCACTCAGCAGCACACTTGATGTTGGTGCACCTTACTTCATGCTACCCTTCAATAGAGATATTTTAAATGATATTATTAAATTGTTCATTCCACACTTGCTGGTGAAAAGGAGGTCTGGAATATTTTAAATAAATGACTTGGTTTAAATATTTAGAAATAAATCAGGCTGAGCATGTGGTTCCCCTGGGGTGAGGCAAACATGTGTCTTCTCCTCAGATAGGGCACAAATGACAGACCAAAGGACAGGTAATACCAAAAGGTTTTGGTGACCCAGTGAGTTTATCGGAGTTACTTAAGGGGCAGGATGAGGGTTTGTTTCCAGGAGCAATAAATGACTCAATGCAGCCTGTGATATATAAGACCCTGTCTCAAAAGAGAGAATATTAAAGGCTGAGAGCATGAAATAACAGGAAGTTTAAAGGCCTGGTAGAGAAGGTAAAAGTGTTTGATGGAGTTAGGAAACAGATGAAGGTCACCTAATTTCCAGCATTAGTGTCAAGATGTGGTGGAGTACCCACTGTCTAGCATCTGGTAGAGAGATCAGATACTACTTAAAAGTCGATCAGATGCTGTTGGGGTCAGCTTCTTAGTTGCTGCACAGAAAGAACCCAAACAAAAGTGGCTTGTGGAGGAATGGGTTTATTTGGCTTACGGACTCAAGGGGAGACTCCATCCAGGCAGGGAAACCGATGGCATGAGCAGAGGGCTGGACATCACCTCTGCCACAGAACTGCAAACAGCGGCAAGAAGGTGTGCCAAACTCTGGCAAGGGGAAGCTGGCTTATAACCCCATAAGCCTGCCCCTGACAACACAGCTTCATCGAGGTTGTAAAACCCAAACTGCCATCAGCTGAGGATCAATCTATCAGAACACATTCATTTGTTTGTGGGGGACACCTGGATCAAACCATGACAGATGCTAATGATCCCTCAGCTGGGCAAGATGCCACTAAAAGTAAGGGCCATGGTAGTGAGGATAATAATTATTATTGAGCACCTACTATGCGCCAGACACTGCTGTCAGCTGATCACACATCATCTCATTTTATCCTCACAACCACCAGCTAAGGAACTGTTGTGGTTATTCCAAGTTCACTGAAGCAAGTATATAACTTGCTCTAAGTCTCCAAGGCTTGTAGACTGAGACCCACAGGGAGGCAGTGAGGAAATCCAATAGGGAACTGTTGAGGGATTCAAATGACAGACCAAAGGTATAGGCAAATTACACTATGTAAGCCAGCTCACTGTACACCTAACAACACATAAGCTGGTATTCTTGGGCAAGGACAGTGTGATGGTTAGCTTTTGTTGTCAACTTGATATTTTTAATTATCTTGGGTGGATCTCTAAGGATGTTTACAGGAAGGAAGACTCTCAGTAGGGGGATGTAAAGAAGCTCAGAGAAAATAGAAATGAACATCCCTTTCCAGGAAGGCAGTACAGGAAGGAAATTCCAGAGACTCAGGAAGCCAACAAGTCTGGGAAAGGGTTGTAAGACCCTGTCCTAAGGCTATATAAAGGAGTAGAAAATCTTCACTCTTCCCCCCTGCCTGTTTTGTTGGTGTGTGTGTGTGTGTGTGTGTGTGTGTGTGTGTGTGTGTGTGTGTGTGTGTGTGGTATTGGTGATGGGTTCTGTCTCTGCTTGGGCCTGTGAAAGGGGCCAGCCTCTTTCACCATTATGGAATGTCTCCTGTATCTATAGCTTTCATAAATCCTTTCCTCACATAAACTGTTTAGAGATTCATCCCAGAGGTGTGTGGCTATGACAGAGTTTAAATACCTTCTGTATGTTGTTAGATACTTATAAGCCAAACAAAATTTATGGGGTAAAAAGTGCAAAATGTCACACCTGCTTCAGCTACTGAACCTAGTTTGCAAAATTATGGGGATAACCTGTGTCCAATGCTATTACATTCTAAGGGATAAAAGTTTCATTTTGGGTCCTCTGGGTCACTCTTGGTAATTCAGCTTCCTCCAAGTTGGCAGAGTTATGTCTAGCAGCAGGAGATGAAAGGGTCCAGGAAACAATTCATTCATTAAATGAAAGGTAATCGAGCACATACTATATTCCAGGCATTACTTTAAAATCTAGTGCCATAGTGATAGACCCTGCAAAGCCTCATGAAGCCTGCAGTGTGACCAGATGAGACTAGAAAGCATGAATACATGGAATTTAATAATTAAATATAATGAAAGAAAATGAAGCAGGGTAAGGGGAGGCATGATCTGGAAGGGCAAGTGAAGGCCTTTTTGAGGAGTTGAACTCTGAGCTCTAAATTTTTTAACTTTTTATTGATAGCTTCCATAATTATAGACAATAAGCCATTATGATTCCCTCCCCTCTCCCTTTGCCCCTATATTTCTTCCACCTCTCAATTAGTTTCTGTTTTGTTTTGGTGTCGTCATCTTTTCCTCCCGTTATGTTATCAGGCACTGCAAAATCATGAATATCAAGGCCATTTTGTGTCTGGAAGTTTGTGTTTAAACAGTTCTACTCTTCCTTTGGCTTTTATAATCTTACCACCACCTCTTCTGCAATAGACCCTGAGCCATGGGAAGTGTGATAGAGATGTCCCAGTGCTGAACACTCACTCCACTCTGTTTTTTCTCAGAACTATGGTGTCTTTTGTATCATCCCAGTGGTCACTGCCATCTGAAAAAGAAAAGCTTCTCAAACCAAGAGTGAGAGTAGCATTATTGTATAGGTATCCTCATTTTTTTAAAAAAGTGCTTGTAAGGCAGTTTGGTTGGCATAATTATGCATTTATCCAGACAACAGCAGGTGTTACTCCCCTAGGGCTCATGGGCCCCCCCACTATAGGTCTTCAGTACCAGGCATATTTTCCCTCCAGTCCAATTAGAGAGCAATTGATTTCCCCCACAACAGATGTGCCACTATTGCCCCAGTTGGCTCATTTGGCCTGACTGGCCTGTCTTAAGGCTTGCATGGTCCACTGCTGTTCACCACCATTGATGACTTCTCTCTCCCATAGGGCTGCATGCAGCCATAACTTTCACCAGCTTTCTGTCAACTGGTTAACAGGGAAGAGCTTGCTGGGTCAGCTCCAGCTTGATTTCTCAGTGACCTGCAGCCCAGTAAGCTCTAATTTAATAGGAATGAAAGAGCAAGCTGTGAGAATATGAGTACACTTCCAGACTGAGAAATCAGCCAGGGCAAAGGCCCTGAGGTGGGGAATGGTGAGGCTGTTCAAGGAAGAGCATGATGGCCAATGTTTGGTGGGTGCACACTGTGAGGGGATGTGGTTGGAGGTGAGGTCACAGAGGATGTAGAGTACATAGGGCTCTGTACACTGTGGTAAGGGCTTTACTTTTTCCCTTCTAAGTTTGATGGAAAGCCATCAGAGGCTTCTAAACTGGGAGGTGGCTTCATCCCATTACCTTATGGGACAAGAAGTGTTCATTAAGAGAGGCAAAGGAAAGGCAGGAGGGACAGACGGTGGTGGGATCAGATGGTATTGGTGAGGCAGAAGTGGCCAGGTACAGAACAGTTTGCTCAAGAGATACAGGGTTTGCTGGTGAGTGTGATGAAGGGCCCAAGACACAGAGGTCAAGAATGGCCCCCAAGCTGGGGCTATAGCTCAGTGCAAAGTGCTTGTCTAGCATGTGCAAGGCCCTGGGTTCCATACCAAGGACAGAAAAAAAGAAAGAGAAGGAAGGAGGGAGAAAGAGAATGGAGGGAAAAAAAATGATCTCAACTTTATTTTTTAATATTTTATTTATTTACAAAGATATCAAGGAAATGGGTGTGCAAGGCCCTCTTGCCACTGCAAACAAACTTCAGATGCATGTGCCACTTTGTACATCTGGCTTTACATGGTTACTGGGGAAGCAAATTCAGGTTATCAGGCTTTGTAAGCAAGTTCCTTTAACCACTGAGCCATCTCTCCAGTCTAATAATCCCAACTTTAAGGTTGTTACTGCTTACTTGCAGAATGACTGGGTTCAAGGAGTGGAATTATTTGACACATTCAATTCCAGATGACCATCAAATATCCAAGTGTACTCAACAGGCCAGGCAGACTATTGAGTTCAGTGGGGATTATGGGAAATAGCACTTGAAGTCATCCCAAAGGGTCAAACAATCTCCATCGTTCTAATTATCATTTATTTATTGAGCAAGTCTGGACTGAACACCTATGTGGGTCAGGCACTGCACTGGCTCCTGAGAGTGGGGTACACATGAACAGAGGCAGTCCCTACATTCATGGAGCTTCATTACAATTTAGTTAGCTCCCTGGTGTCTGAGACACTCTCTGAATACTGAGAAATATATCAAATCAACTCTCACGTGTTATACTGAGATGTTCTCTGACTCAGCATTTGGAAGAGTTTAGGTTTTTCAGAAACTTATCTACAGATTTGGACAAATGACAGATTATTTACCCAATAAATGTCTGAAGACTACCTTAGAATGATTCAGAAGAGGCTGTCTCAACCAAATGCTTATAAAGAGCCAACTTTGAGGCAAGGAAAAACTTAGGGGGCTGGAAGGCTGAAGTCCTGGGTCTGCTCTGCCCAATTAAGTCACGCAAATGACTTTGACCGAGGGTCATTTGAACTTCAGTTTTCTCTTCAATAGTGAATCCATTGAAGCACAGTTTTTCCAAAGGGTTTTTAATTTATGTTTTCCTTGCATTTCAGTATGTATTGCTCTGGGCTCTCTAACAGTTATTTAAGATAAGAGCCCAAGGGGATACTTGAGGGCTCAGTTTTCAAAGCAAAAGAAAGCTCTTGAGTGTTATTTTTGGAAATGGAAACTGCTTTGTTTTTCCTTTCTTTAATGCGTATAGTTGGTTGTTAAATCCTTTCACTGGAGGTTGTGGAGCTCAGTGTTGTCACCAGGGACAGAAACGGGCAGGACAATATCGAATCACTTAGATGACATGTTTCTCAATGACAGCTGCTATCTGATACCTACTCAGTGTTGGGCAACAAAAGCAGCACATGCACCATGCTGATGGTCATAAATAATATCAAGGGCGGCTCAGTTTGAGTAATGAGAAAGGCTGCAAAACATTCCAAGATTAAACCAGGAGTGGCTCCTGCGGCGGTGGGAGGGTCAGTTCTGCTTCCCAAGCCCTGGTTCCCACTCCCAGCCAGAGCTCCTCTGCCCCCTTGAAACCAGCATGAACTCTCCCCAGGACACCCAAGCTCCTCTGCCCCCTTGGCACCAGCATAAACTCTCCCCATGACACCCGAAATTGCAATCACTGGTAACCTAGCATTCTTGGGGCTGTCAACTTCCTTTTGAGTAAACAAAGAGGGTTTTCTAATTACCTCCGAGAAGAAATTAAGGGCAGATCCTACCTGCAGACCCCTGTGAGCTTTTCCCCACATAGAATGAGAAGCTGATGTGGAATAACCAGGATGTTCAACATACACCACTCCTGGTACCACCTTATTCCACGCAGCAATCAACTTCGGTCAAGGAGCGTGTGGTCTTCCTCTCTACCATCCTATACTCATGGTCTACTTGCTCAATTGCCTGATTTGCTAATTAAAGCATCAAGGGTGGGGGCACCTACTCGTCACCAGTCGCTGCAAGTTCCAGGGAACATGGGTGGATATAACACAACTCCTACCTTAGAGGGGCTCACAAACTAGCAGAACAGACTTAGACACAGTAAAGGACAGCATGGCTGGGCTGCAGATGTAACTCAGTGGTACAGCTATTATGCACAAGTCCCTGATTCCATGCCCAGCACTGTAAAACATCACCATCACCACCACTAAAGTAACAATAAAGTTAAGTAGGACAAACGCAACTCCTGCCTACTCTACCTTGGGAAGCTGGTGGAAGGTTTGCTGAAGGTCATGTTTGAGCTGGGTTTCAAAGGATGACTAAGAGTTCGCCGTGGGAAGACTGGAAACAGTGGGGGTGGTGCTAAGTGTCCTGTTGCACAGGTGAACTCTGCAGCCAGCCAACTAACTTCCTAGTAATTGACTTTGTCTGTTAGTTCTACCTAGGCCATCTCATTCCTTCCTGCCATCAAAACAGCACAGAAGGTTTGCCTCTACCAGAAGAGCTTGCCTGCTAATTCTCACTCCCCGTAGCTTCAATGGAGACAACCCTTCCATACTGGGATAACTGACCATGGTTCTGTTCTTGGAGCTTTTCATTTTATTTTGAAATCTCTGGCATTCAAAAAGCAGACCAGCATCCCAGTATCAACTACCACACTGGTTAGAGAATTCTCCTAGTCACAGATACCACTTTTGACAATAGCCCAATTGGAGGGGGTAAAACAAAAAACACAAGAATAGAAAATACAATTCAGAAAATGTTTATTAAATGTTTAGTATTCACACTTAGATACAAAATCTATCCAACCTCCTGGTGAGCATGACTGTGTGCCAAGTACTCTCCTTGGAACCTAGAATCATGCCAAGGGACAATAAACAGGCAAGCTAGTGAGTCACATGGATAAACTCAGTACAATAGCGCCTTGCAGAGCAATGTTCAAAGTACAGCAACTTCCTGGACAAGAGTGTTGACTGTACCTGGGGGATCTGGGCAGGTATCAAGGATAAATGTGTACTGCTTTCCTTTTTATTATGACTTTTTCTCAATAGAGATGGACACAGAAATATATAGAGGACAGTACAACCAATCTCCCTGCTCCACCAACTCCCACCTGCTCTCTCCAGCCCTTTGGTTTGAGTCCTAGACATTTTTATTACAGCATCCATAAATACTGAACTGTGTTTAAAGAAGGAACTAGAAATGTGTGTATCGTCCAGTAGTTACTTCCCTGCCTGACCCAGTTTTCTGTCTGCTTCCTGAAAGTGACCCCCAAGCCTTAGCTGCTTCAAGGGTAAAGACCCAAGACTTTCTGGGGCCTGAGTTGGCTAAGGCAGATGGAGTCAGTTAGTAAACTTCATCCTGCTTTGTCTGGAATGCTGCTCCGAATCTTCTAATCCTTGGTCCTCATAAATCTGCTAATTTTCTAGAGTTGAGTATCCAATGTCTGCACAAAACAGTAACTACCTTCCCCACTCCTGTGTGCTTTTCAGCATTTCCAGAGAATTTTCATACAGTATGCAGCTTGTCCTGCAGACTGAGCCCACACAGAGCTGCTTCTCACCACAGCCTGTAGATGATCTTCCTGTGTTGGGAGCTTGGTCCCAATTGATCATCTGGCTTTTCTATCTCCTAGCCCTTCAGCATTTCGTATCTTTCCTTCAAAGAAATGAACTGGCATTCATCCTATTAGTTAATTGAGATCATTGATGGACCTCATGCGTCCCTCACAATTCTATTCTTTTGAAGCCATCAACTACTGCCCACGGCCATCATCACCTTCGCATCCAGACCACTCGTTTGTCTCAAGCACCACACTATCTTAGCATCTATCTGTCCTTAGCACCCAAGTTCATTCTCCACGCGACAGCTGAATGATCTTGCTACCCGCTATCCCCTACACGCACGCACACACACACTTCTATGGTTTCCCAGAACTTCCAGGAGGAAGACCAACCTCGCCAAGGAGGTCTTGCAAAACTGAAGCACTTAATTCTCTCGCTGCGTCTGCTACATCGCTTCCCTGGCCCGCAACCAAAGCGATCTTTCCTGGCACTGGGTGCTCTCACCTGGGAGACGCCTCCTGAACTGAGGAACCTACCCCCGAGCCCTCCATCCCGCGAGCGACCCACAGGAGTCACAGCACGGAGAAGTCCTCGGCTTAGCTTGGCATCTCACGCCCGGCCCCACGGCTAGGCGGAAGGGTCGGAGTCGGATTCAAACTCGCGGCTCCGGAGCCGACGCTCCCGCACACCCTCCACAGCCGCAGCGGACCCCGGGCGGAAGAAAGGAGGCTTCTGATTGGCCGCCTCCGGCGACGGGCGCGAGGGCGGGGCGCGGGGGCGTCGCGAAAAGATGACGCACCGCCGTGGCTCCTTAAAGGCTCCGCGAGCGGCGGATGGCGCAGGCGCGTTCTCGGGGTTCCAGCTTCGGTTCCGAGCTCCGAGAGTGGGGCCGGACGAGCACGCGCGCGCGCGTGGAGTGTGCAGACGGGACACGCGCCGGACGCGGGGCGGCTCGAGGGCTTCGAGTCGGGCCGAGCAGCCTCGGGAGCTCCGGGCCGGGGGTTGAGGTGCGGGCGCCGCGATGGCCGAGGGCAGCGCCGTGTCCGACCCTCAGCACGCCGCGCGCCTGCTGCGAGCGCTCAGCTCTTTCCGCGAGGAGTCCCGCTTCTGCGACGCGCACCTGGTCCTCGACGGGGAGGAGATCCCGGTGCAGAAGAACATCCTGGCGGCCGCCAGTCCCTACATCAGGTGAGCGGGGGTCCGCGGCGGGCGTGGCCGTGCAGCCCGGGGGCGGGGCCCGGAGCCCCAGGTCCGCGTCCCCAGCCTCTAGGCTCCGCGTTGTCACCGCTCACCGCACGTCCCTCCTCCAGACTCCCCTGGGCAGATTCCACCGCCCGCCGGGACAGCTCCGGTGGCTGTGGCCGCCCCGGGGCCGAGCCCGCGCCCCTCGGATTTACACCTGGGCCGGACATCCCACCCTGTCCGCAGGCCCCCTCCTCACGGCGCTCGATCAGGCCTAAGAGCCCCGGAGACCCTCCCCAGGTGCCGACGGCACCGACCGGGGTCCCGCACCTGCGAGCAGGGCGGGGCCTCTCCGGGAAGAGCCGCCCCTTCGCCCGGCCAGACCCCGCCCGGCCCGCCGATCTCCGCTGAAGTTTGCCGGCCGCTTGCCTCCGAGTCGCCGCGCGGTGGGCCGGGCCGCCCGGGCGCAGCGGACCGGGCCCGAGAGCGCCTCTCCCTGCGGAGAACCCAGACAAACACCTCCGGGAGTGTGGGCCGTAGAAGATCCCTTCCGAAGAACTTGAAAAAAACCCGGCCCCCAAGGCCGAAGTTGTTCTCCAGGGCCACTCCCTGGTTACAGACACGTTAAAATGTTACGCATTTTAAAAGACCCACTACAATTCTTAGAATACAGCTGCAACCGAGGACCTTAAGATTCTAAGGACTAAGAGGGCCTTGTAACACTTAAGTGAAACAAAGCCTACCTGGATTTGCCAATGCACCTAACCAGGTTAATGGAAAAGTTAAGAACGTGCTTATTCCGGCGTATCTGATTTTGCAAAGAAATTGCTGTCTTTTAGCAACTTTTCTGCACACTGGATTGCTCTTTTAATGAAGGGGGTAAGCTGGAGAAAGTGCGCAGTAAGCTGGTTAAATATAGAATAATGGTAGACAATGTCACCCGAATTGACAGGTCAGAAAAAGCATGATGATGTGTGTGGTACTCTTAGTGCTTTGACCCAGCAGAACTCTGTACATAAAAACTGCATTTTAATCCTTGCTCTAGGAGATGTTTTGCTACCTCAGAAGCAGTTCGAGGGCCCTTGAAACTAACTTCAGGCTGCTCCTGGCCCTGTCTTGTAACATTTACACTTATTGTGGATTGAGAGGGGTGAGGAGTATGCCTATGTTAATATGGAATTTAGATGGCCAATATGGTAGGTTAGCTCAGAGCTGACAGTTCAGAGGCTAGGACAATCAATCAAATTGGATCTGCAGACCAGTGTCTTTCCTGTATCCAGTCCCTGTTTGGGACATATTTAGGGAAACTATTGATGCATTGTTGTTGCAGTTCCTTAAATGACACCTAGTTGGCTTAAGACAAGTAAATTGTAAATCATCAAACATGCTGTCTTCATTCATCTCATCTCCCTCCACAGCACTCAGCACTGTAATATACCCTGTATTTTACTCATTCACTTGGTGGATCTTCTCCAACCACAGTGAGGCCAGAGATTTTTGTTGTTGTTTTTGTTCCTTGAGGGGCCCCTCACAGCCAGAGAAATTAGTCCCTGGTGGCTGAGTAAACATGTTGGATGAATGACTGCCTGCCTTTCTGCCACAACCCATTGGCCATTAGAAGCTTGACTCCATTGCATTCCCATGTTAGCTGATTGAGAAGCACACTGATCTGAGAGTTTGGAGACGTGCTTCCTGTTTCTACTCCTATTAGCTGTGAGTGTTGGGAGATGACTGGGATCTGCATTCAGCTCACTGGTCTGCCTCGTGAGGAATGCAGTGTGCCTTTGTTTCATTGCATCTTTGAGGCATCAGTGAGGAAGTGTGTACACTTACATTCTACACACACCTCTGCCAAGGTAGTAATCCCCACAGGCTCGGAAGTCTCCTGTGCTCCAATTCTGATGCTTTCCAAACAGAAAAATAGGGGCTCAGTGGGCATTAGTGACTTATATTTCGAGGTTAGTTAGTCTAGGTTTGGCAACTGTCATAAGAAGTCTAAAGTCATATGGTTTAGGGAGCCCATACAACTCCTTAGCAATTAAGGCAACTTCACTGACAGTATTTTATAAAGTACTTTACTGGTTTAATGCTTGTCCTTGGTATAGTAGATTTTTTTCCCCTCCCAATAGTCTTAACAATCATGCCACATTAGGAAAACTAAGGATAAAGGGGAAAAGGCAGAAAAAAAAAAAAAAACCCTCGTGGCCAGCTGAGAGGTCTGACAGTTTACATTATGTAGAATATGTGTCTACAGCCTGAAGTTTGGGCTATGTAGAAGGCGTGTCCACAGCCTGAGGGTTGGGTTCTGTAGAATGTGTGCCTGTAACCTGAGGTTGGGCTATGTAAAACCTGTGCCCCAGAGCCTGAGGTTTGGGCTGGATAGAGCCCTGTGTCCCACCGCCTGAGGTTGGGGCTGTGCAGAAGGCTAAAGGCTTGTGATTATGAATTTCAAGGAAGGTAGGTGGCACCTCTCATGGCCTGTCACTCAAGCTCTGCAAGTGGAAATGATGTTTTCACAGCAGACCCTTTTTCAAGTTTTCCAACCCCTTAACCCTGGCTTGTGGCAGTTACCTGTAGCTTGTTGGGAAAGTGAATTTGAACAGAGCCAGGGACCTTTGAGAATGGGTAGTCTGCACTAATGGTATGATGACCTACTGTCTTACCTTTCTCGGCACCCAGTCCTCTTGGGAATGGCTCTTTAGGATTTGTGGAACATTTCCCTGTCTTTGCGATATTACAAATTTTTGCTCTGCTTTCTGTCTGAGGCTCTTCTTATTCTGGTCCAGTGTTCCTTTTCTCCTGAGCTGTGGTTCCTGGGGAGAGATAGGGATATAGGTGAAAGGGATCTGAAATTCATCTCTTCATGCTTGTGTAGTGACACTCGAGTGACTACTACAGGTTTCTGGTCCTGGGCTCGCTTTTTAGAATTTGGCTTTTTCTAGGGTCCTGTGACAATATTTGTTTAACATTCAGTTTTGAATAGTAAAGAAAGTGCTCCAAGATTTTCTGGATCTTTTGATGAGTCAGCTAATGGTGGAAATGGCTTTGTTTTCTGAGAGAAGTTGGTCTGGTGAGTATGGAGTGAGACATTGGGCCTTTATTTCTGCTTGAGTCATCTTGAACAATTTTTCTGGGACCTGGTTTTCCTATGTGTGAGGTGAAGTTGGCTGTACTATAATGAGACCAAATTTTCTAGAAGTCTGAGCTGTGTGATTTTCATTCTGTTTGTTTTGCTTCATGTGTGTGTCATGGAAAGGGCTGTTTCTTGTGTACATTTGGGTTTTTTACATATCAATGTCACAGCAGTTCCCTTCCCTGTCATGTTGGGCTTCATTGGGTGTTGTGTATAAATCCAACCCCTTAGTAGTGTTGTAACAAATATTTATTTCATGCTTTTAACCAGGCCTAGTTATTGATGATCCTGTTTTACCATTTAAATCTAAGATTTGACTCATAGATGATGCTGAGGAAACTAACCAAGGAGGCCAGTAAGAGATCTGTTGGAGGCCCAGGTTTCATGGCAGCATATAGATTATCAGCCTTTCTATTGGCATCTGAAGTTTGCCTTGTAGTTTAATGTTAATGGGGCACTAAGGTCCTTGAGTATTTTCTTATTGGTCCCTAATTCCCTTTTCTTGATTAATTTATGCAAGTAACAAAGTACCCTATTCCCTGAGTCTTTGTGGAAGATGTTCCATGAGCCTGCCACCCCCACTAAGAGTCCCTCCTATGAAGCTGCCCCCACAAGGTAATCACCAAACAGTGTTTTATGACATTTTCACAATCTTTTTCTCTTTCCCTTGCACTTGGAGTTTGTAGCAGAACCTGAATGGTTGTCACAGGGTTCTGGGTATCGACTACAGCCTGTTACAGTGTTCAGGAATGTGGTTTGGACATCCACATTCTGTGTCTCTTGCTGGATCCTGAGCATCCTTAAATTGACCTGACTGTGCCCATCTCTTGGCTCTTACAGCTATGGAATTAACTTGAACTTTTTTTTATCTTTTAGTGGATCTAGGCCTTGTTTGTTTTTGCCCACCTATTATAGGGCTTCTATAACAACTGCTTAACAGATTTAATCTGTCCTTAATTCTTAAAGTATTTAAAAATGGGCCCTTCTCCTCTCAAGTCTTGTTGGTGTTCACTTTCAGAGAACCAGAGTATTTTTGCTGTTATTAAGGAAGCTAAGCACACATAAATTGGAGTTCTCTTGAAGTTTCACACATTATTCTCTTCACCTCAGAGACACGTGTTTATTTGTCTACAACCGTGTACAATTCTAGAGAGGTTTGTGGAAGGTTTCAAATGATGGAACAAATCAATAAGATTCTTTAGACTCATGACTGTGACATCGAGGGAAGGGTTGAGAGTGGATAGATTGTGGCATGTCTGGAGGATTGTGCTGTGGAGTAGTGGTGATGCAGCTTAGCTCTAACTAGTGCTACTTGTCTCTTGCTGAGTCTTCTTAGCCTAGTGCCTTAGACCACTCACTTGGCCACGCTACCCAGCGTACTTGACAGTCATCTTTCACCAGACACTTCTGACCTTAACTTCTTAGATTTTTTTTTATTTTCCTATCAGTCTCTCAATTGTTTTTAGAGTGATTCTTATTTTGTAATTTACATGCATATATAAAGTGATGCTCAGGGTGCAGTATACCATTATAAAGCCACCTTATTGTTTGAAGTGTCAATCAGTTCTTATGCTATCAGCACCTGAAATCCATTATAATCCACAAAGAAAATGTCATTAGGACAAATCAGGAGCCACTGGCTTATGAGTCGCATGTAATAAGTCTTTAGGGAGTAGCATCATCCTTCTGATGGAAACAAGCTATCATTTCATGTCCTAAAGCTGTAATATAAATGAATAATTTGTAAGTTGGAATTCTGGGTTAAGGTGGAGATGTGGGGGTGTTGGGCATGACAAAAGGCAGGTTCTGGTTGCAACCTTGAACTTGAGTGTTTCCCATGGCTCCTCTGCCTCCTGAGCCACAAGAAGCCTGAAGAAGAAAAGGACCCAGAGGCTCTGGTAAGGAGGGGTGAAGGTCTCATTTCCATCTAAATGCCAGATGCTCAGTCAGAGTCCTTGGACCTTGTGCTTAGAAAACAGATCACTTCCAAAGTAGTTAACTTCCAGAATGTCTGCTGTTTCCATTTCTCCTTGGGAGTAAATCGTGAGTGCATTCTTTATCTAAAACCTGAATGTTCTAAAATCTATAATATAATACCTCGGTGACCTCATGTTATGGGTTACAATCAAACAGACACAGACACACTAAAAATACTATAAAATTACCTTCAGGCTATATGTATGAAACATACATGAATTTTGTTTTGTCCCCAAGACAAATCATGTGAGTGAAAATATTACAGAATTCAAAAACACTTCCTGTCCCATCTTGGATAAAGGATAATCTGTCTATATGTAGCACTCTGGCAGTCACCAGTAAAGGAAAGGAATTTACTTTTTCCTTTGTTCAGAGATGTTAGAAAAGAGTGCATAGGGAAAGTAAGATTTTTGCAAAATGACTGTTTTGTGCATAAAGCTGGAAAGATGGCTCAGCAGTTAAAACCCAGCAACCCGAGTTTGATTCCCCAATACTCACATAAAGCCAGATCAAAGTGGCATACGCATCTGGAGTTTGTTTGCAGTAGTTGGAGGCCCTGGTGTGCCCATTCTCTTTGTCTTTCTTCTATCACTCTGCTTGCAAATAAAAATATAAAACAAACAAGTCACCTGTTGAATGGAGGAGTGCTGACAGGCTCCATCTCTTGTTTTTCTTTTTGGAATTGGAATGCTAATGGCTACAAAAACTTAAAAGTGTGTTGTTGTTGGTTCATTGTTATTTATGGTTCTCTCTACTACAAAGCATTTCTCTCATTTTTTTTTTTTCCAGGTAGGGTCTCATTCTAGCCCAGGCTGATCAGGAATTCACTATGTAATCTCAGGGTGGCCTCAAACTCACAGTGATCCTCCTACCTCTGCCTCCCAAGTGCTGGGATTAAAGGCGTGCACCAACATGCCCAGCTATTTCTGGATCTTTTAAAGGACAAATTTAAAGAGGACTTGGTGCTATAATTTTTATGTCATCATGAAAAGTTAACATGAACTAATACTTGTGTGGATGTATGATTTGTGTGTGTGTGTGTGTGTGTGTGTGTGTGTGGGCACGCATGTGCCACAGTACACATTTGGAGGTCAGAAGACAACCTCAGGTTGTTAATCCTCGCTTTCCACCTTGTTTGAGATAGGATCTCAGCTTTTTGCTGCTATAGACACCAGGCTGGCTAGCCTGCAAGATTCCACGGATTCTTCCATCTCACCTTACAGCACTGGGATTACACACAAGTCGGGTCCTCACGCTTGCTTGGCAAGTGGTTTCCCCACTGAGCCATCTAACCTGCCTATATGGGTCCATTTTGATCATTAACTAATTGCCTGTGACCCTGGGTAATTGCAAATAGTTTTGTACTGCTGAGCTCAAAATAGTCACAGATGTATGTTCCTTAAATCGTTTATATTGATCCATCTTTGAATTGGAAGAAACTCCTACTGAAACCTCACCTTTAAGCCATGAGGTAGGTGTGAGTCTCCTCCAACCTATAGGGAACAGTTACTACAAATGCAGCTAGGGGCTTGATGGTGGGATGTCAAAGAGCATCGAGAGTCCTCAGAAAGAAGTTGTCTTCTGCCAACCATCACCCTCCTAGTTCAGAGACAGAATTGGGCCTGCAGAACCCTGTTTCATTGTATAGTCTCTGTTTGCTTAGTAAGGAGGACAGTTCCCATACACCTCCAGCTTCTCCTCCTGCATGGAGCTGCTGTGAGGTCCCTTATTTGTTTTGAGATAGGGTCTCTACTCTGTAGTCCAGGCTGGCCTCAAACTCAGGACCCCTGCTTCTATCGCCCAGGTGTTGGGATTGTAGGTGTGGGCCACAACCTGCTCATGGGAGGTTTTCAGCCTACAGTAGCAGGCTGGGGCTTCTCTTTGATGTGTGGTTCATTGCTCTGCTATCCTTACCTGGCCTCCTTCACAATTACTGTCTTGGTTCAGCAAAGCTACTAACTCTGTCCTCTGCATAAAAATTACAATTCCTGCTCTTGGTAGAAAACATGAAATGCTCATTTCCTTCACCTCCTGCAGTAGGGCAGGGAGTTGGTATGCGTCTGTCTCCTTTGGTAGGTAGAAAGCAGGCTGAGGACAATATTTTCCAGTGTCACAGCTGTTGGGACATTCTTTAGGAATGTCATCACTTCCTTAACCCATATGTCTGTGGGGCTGTTTACCAGTGATAGACCACGCTTCAAGAGCTAACATTGGAACTAGAGAGATGGCTTAGCAGTTAATCCATTTGCCTGCAAAGCAAAAGGACCCAAGTTTAATTCCCTGGTACCCATGTAAAGCCAGATGCACAAGGTGGCACATATGTCTGAAGTTCATTTGCAGTGGTTGAAGGCCCTGGCACACCCATTTTCTCTTTCTATTCCCCCCTCAAATAAATAAAATATTTTTTAAAAAAGAGCTAGCACTGTCTGAAGCCACTGAGATGCCTGTGTTCTATTACAGACAGTTCACAGTGAAGGGCCTCAGTGATCAGTGTTGCTAAGAGCAGGCTTAGTCATCCATTCAACTAGTACCCAGGAGGTAACTCACAATCTCAGCATCTGCAAGGTGCTGGCAGCCACTTTCCCTCTGGCCTGCATTTCAGTAGCTCATATAGTGTCACACCCTACAAAACTAAGACCAGCCATGTGGAGACTTAAGTTAGTCTATTTACTTTTCTACCTCTGTGGGACGGGGGTTGGGGGGGGAAGCATTAACTCAACATTTTAAAATTGTTTTTAGTAATCACATAATTTTTCATAGTGAAATCCTAGTATTCTGGAATAGTATATGAAGTTCAGGAATGAGGAAATAGTAGATTTTGTTTGTTGCCATAAATACGTGAACGTTGAAAGTCTGCTTTAAGTGTTATCTTGCTGGCTCATTGGCCAGTTGTTGCCCAGGTACATCACACATGCAGAAACACTTGTCTAAGAAGGGAGCAGCATTCTTAGCTCAGGGGCTCTGGCAGGCACAGTCTCTCACTAACCTTCTCCTGCATGCTTACATGCAGTACTGCCCTGACCTGGGCAGAAGCATTCTAGCACCTCTGGAGCCTGGCTGGGCAAGCCACAATACATAGTGATATAATTACAGAGGAGGAAGGCACAAAGGGATAGGATGGTGCTGTGAGGACCAGCATGTCAGGGAACATGCTCCTAGGAAGTACCTTGAGGCAGACGTGAAGGAATTGGTGGACTAGGCTAGGAAGGAGCAGGAGAGGTCCTGGGGACAGAACCCCAGTGCCCTGGAGAGAACCAGCAATGGGGGGTGTCTTCAGAACAGATCAGAGGGCTGCGTACAGCCTGTGGTTCCAAATAAGGTGATCTTTCCCTGTAACACATCCACCACATGCGAGTAGTTAAAGACATGTGCATTGGGAGCTAATGAAGAGCTGGCAGGGTTAGGGGGAGGACAAAACACATTTTTGATGTCATTGACTTTGAGATAAAGATTGTGTATTGTTAGATGAGTTATGGTTAGCATTGACAGGTTTTCAGAAGAGGATTACGTAGTCTTACTTGCATTTTTATTGATGTATGTGTGCAATACGTATGTGGTGTATGTACAGATGCATACACCCCATGTGCATTATGTGGTATATGTACAGATGCATACACCTCATGTGCATTATGTGGTGTATGTACAGAGGCATACACCCCATGTGCTTGTGTACAGAGGCCACAGGAGAATGGTGACTGTCATCCATATGTTTCATTCCTGGTGACAGTCTCTCTCCCACAGCCTGGAGCTGCTGTCCCTCAGAGAGCCCCAGTGATTCTCCAGTCTCATCCTCCATGGACTGTCATTACAGTTGTTTGTTTTTATGTGAGTTTTGGGGCATCGAACTTTGCAGGATCTGGTCCAAAAGGGCCCTTATTCTTAGGCAGCAGGTGCTCTTAGCCACTGAGCCATCTCTCCAGCCATACTTGCACATTGTTTAAAGGTCATTTGGGCTGTAGTGTTGAGAGGGGATTAGAGAAGTCAGGGTGGAAGGCTACTACTGTTGTTCAGACAGGAAGTAGGGTGCTCTGGACTAAGGCTTGGCCGTAGATTTGGAGCAAAGTGACAGGAGTGGCAGGTGTGAAGGGCTGGGGGGAAGTGTACAGGAAGATAGGGTAGAGAGGGCTTTTAGGCTGAAGAGTTGTGTATAGCCATGCTGGCACAGAAGGCGCCTCAGGGTAGTGAGTAGACTATGGCTGGACCAGCAGCCTGGCCTAGGAATGGGGGTGGTGGATTTTGGGAGAGAGGGATTGGAGGCAGAGTATTTGAGGGCAGGGTTAATGTAGATCTTTATTCAGTTTTTTGTTGTTGTTGTTGATACCATTAAAGGACAGCACTTGCAATGGGATGGAGCTCTGCTTTAGGAATGCAGTTGAGTTGACTTGTCACTGAACCCAGGAAGGGGAGTTGCTAGACTGATTCAGATTTTTGGTTCCAGAGTTTGGCTGGTATTAGGGCAAGGGGATAAAACAACTGGCTGCTGATTCAGTGGGGAAACCACAGATGAAGGGAAAAGAAGAGATAACAAGTGTTAAGGCAAGAGGATAACTGTCCAGAGCTGTCGGTCTTAGGTAACACTGTTGTGTGTATGCCTTAATTATGTCTTCTGGTTTCGCAGTCACATGTATGTGCTCCCTTCTGGATGTGTGACTGGTCTCTGTCTTTCTGGACCTGCTGCTGTTTCCTGGCAGATAAGTTCATATCCATGCTTTAAGATCTGCTTCAAATAGCCCTCAGTCTACAACATTTTTCCAAATCATCCCTCCTCACACACCTCCTTCATGTGTGGTACAGTCCCTTGCTTGGCCTCCCTCAGTCCTTTATCTAGTGGGAGAAGCAGAACAGATAGATGGTAGGCTGGCTGCTATGAAAGCCATCGTCTTGTATCTCTAGGCCAGAGGCGCTAAAGATGTAAGTGGAATGTCCGTGTATGTACATTGAGGTTACCACCCTCCTAAGTGTTGATAGAGTTCAGGATGCTGTATGTCCTACTTTCTGTGTGGTTAAACCTTTTGTCAGAATATTTTGCTGGATAATTGAATATATATTGGGGAGGAGAGAGAGGGAAAAGTAGCTGCCAGGGGTTTAACCAGTGGCAGTCCTGAGGTAGTGCTGTGTTAAGTAGCATGGTCAGCTTTGCCAGAGCCCATCTCTGGTGCCAAGAAACCAAGCTCTGCATTCAGAAATAGTAGCTCCAGTGAGAGAGCTATTGTTCAGCTGCTTGAAGAATTGAGAAGTATTCATCCCCTTGACAACACTTTGGAAGGCATGTGTGGCTTCAAGTTGTTTAGAGACATTTATGGCCATGGGTTATAAATTAAGGAATTTCCAGAAGCAAAATGGTTTTAAGCTGAAGCATACGGGTGCTAAAGAAAAACTCCCTGAAGCTGCCTCTCACCCAGGGAGCTGAGTCAGGGTGTGTTCCAGCCCAGAGTTTTTGTTTCCTCTTCTCCCACTCTCCCTTCCAAAGGGAACACTGTTCCATAATGTTAATTTAGTGCTGAAGTTTTAACCACTTTGGAAGGATGAACACATTATGATTCATGTAAACTCTTGCTGTCCCCGTGTGTTTGTTCAGAAGGCCCACTGTATCTGAAGAGCCATCACTCTCCTCCTAACGTCCTCTTGGAAAGAGAAAGTGGAAAGTGAGTGGAAGTATGAACTTGCTGCTGGACTGTGAAGTTTCCGTAGTTTGTAGCACCACTCGTTGATTGTTTTTAAGGGGAGGGAGCTCTTAGAAAGGGCTGATGCACAACCCTGAATACCCCAGTTTAGATACATATACCTCATTGGTGGCTTCTGTAGTTCCAGTGTGCCTACAGCAAGAGGGGAGGCAGACATTGGAAAATTTTCTCAAAATTGTCAGCAGTGAACAAATAGAGACCCTGTTTTCAAAATCAGGTGGAAGGACGGGGAGGACTGACTCAAAAGTTGTCCTTTGACCTCCATATGCATGGTGTGGCATACACACACATACACACTAAATAAATCAGAAGATTGCCCAGTGGTTAAAGGCACTTGCTTGCCAAGTCTGCTGGCCTGGGTACAATTCCCAAGTCATTCATGTAAGCAAGACACAAAAGGGGTCATTTGTTTGCAGAGGCAAGAGACCCTGGTGCGCATGCCACACACACACACACACACACACACACACACACAAATAAGTAATAAATTTTTTAAATCATAATAAACCCAAATCACTGCCTTCTCATCTTCTCTCCACCTCTGCTATGTAAGGAAGGAGCCCTCCCTGGAAACCTGACCCTTCTGACAGTCTGGCTTCAGACTTCCTGCTTCCAGAGGTGTGGAAAATAAAAGTCTGTTTTTTAAGCATAGAAGAAAAGTAGCCCCACTCAAAGAGGCCTACTCTTGAGCTGACCTGCCCATGAGGTCTCAAGGCCAGAGCCTTTTGAATGGCATCTGAAGAATAATTCCCAAGTAGAAAATCTGGAAGTGCTTGGCAGGTTGTGGCATGAGTGTCTGTCTTTTATGTATGTTTTCCAAAGGTCCGGGTGTGACCAGGATGAGAAATCAGACTTGTTTCATTCTAGAAGAATTTTTGGCTTCACAAGTTGCTATATCATGATTCTGTCTTTGAACTCATCTTAAATTTTAATGTGTTTTCATATTTTATCTATTTAAAGATACATTTTACTTTTGAAAATAAAAGACTTATACTTAAATTTTTAAAATCTATTTCATACACAAATTTTTTTAAAAATCCCATGAGATTTCAATTATTTTTTCATACTAAGTGTATTATTACAGCTGTGATCTATGTGCACATATTCCTTATAGCTCATTCTTTCATATCTCTTCTTTTTCATATCACTTTAATAACCATAATTATGTTGGTTGGTTGGTTGGTTGCTTAGTTGTTCTTTGATGGAGCTGATTTGGTTAATTGATTGTTTTTTTATTTTTTTGAGGCAGGGTCTCACTCTGTAGCCCAGGCTGACCTGGAACTCATTATGTAGCCAAGGTTGATTGGCTTTTGATTTTTTGAGACAGGGTCTCACTCTGTAGCCCAGGCTGACCTGGAACTCATTATATAGTCCAGGATGGCCTTGAACTTGTAGCAGTCCTCCTTCCTCAGCCTCCTGAGTGCTGGTATTATAGGTGTAACCACCACACCCAGCTCACATAATCATCACTTGTAATAACTATGTTATTGCATCACATTGCTTTTCTGTATATTTGCTTAATCATTCTCCTGGCTAATGTTTCTTTTTTTTTTTTTTTTGCCTTCTGAATATTGACATTGTAAACAAATCAGAAGAAAAATATTGGGATTCCTTCCCCCCCCCCTACATTTTGTGGTTACAGGTGAACCAACCTTGAGGACCATGTGTATGGAGGAAGATAGAAATGGATTTGGTAATTTTTTTGCGGTGGGGGGGGGGAGGCTTGAGGCTGACTTGGAATTCACTATGTAGTCTCAGGGTGGCCTTGAACTCATAGTGATCCTTCTACCTCTTCCTCCCAAGTCCTGGGAATAAAGATGTGCACCACCATGCCTACCAGTAATTCTTATTTTATGAAACCAGACCACTGTCTTGTGAAGACCCCGGCAATGTGGACCTGGTTTTTTTAAAAGGCCTGTCATCATGATTTTATTACTTCTGGAAATGATTTTTCAAAACTGTTACTGTGCCTTTTAGACTGTAGTGTCTGAGCTTTAAAAATGCAAACATATAGACTTTGAACTGTAGAGTTCACTTTTTAAAGAATATTTTCTTAATTTATTTGCAAGCAGAGACATACAGAGAGAGAGAGACAGAGACAGAGCATGGGTGCGCCAAGGTCTCCAGCCACTGCAAACGAACACCAGATGAATGTTCCACTTTGTACATCTGGCTTATGTGGGTGCTGGGGAATTGAACCCATGTCATTAGGCTTTGCAAGCAAACCCTTAACCGCTCTGCCATCTCTCCAGCCGTGGAGTTCACTTTAAATGCTGTTTCATGTATGATGCCTGTCTTCTGAGTCAGAGCTGACTCCCACTGTCACCCACCCGTAGCCTTCCTTTTTTTGTCTTCTTCCTTCTCGTGTGGTTTCCTATTCTGTCTCTTTTTTGCTAGCTGCCTTCCTCAAGCATAAAAGCTTATGTCCGTCTTTCTGGGTCTGGCCTACAGGAGCTGTGCACCTGTGACTAGCAAAGCTACTCTCCTCTGTCTTTGGAGCCTGGCCCACAGAAGGTGTGTGTCCCTGTGACAGGCTGACACCTACAGGTACCTGGTTTGCTGGACTTGGCAGGCAGAGTGTGAGGAAGCTGCTCTCTTCATCGTCTCCTGGCTCAGCCTTGTCTCCTGTTGTGTCTTTGCTCTGTAGTTAAGCATGTGCCTCACCACTTCATTAAATCTGTTCTTTGAACAATTGTGAAATGTAATTTTTAAGTCCAGTGAAAACATTGCCTTGTTTATCTTATGTGATGTCTGTTCTGTTTATCATTGTTGGTCATTTTCTTGACATTCAGTCTCACCAAGCACCTGGGACATCATTTGCTCCATTCTTCTAAAATCTTCTTTCTTGGCTCTTCCCTGTGCTGTGGCACAAGATTTTTACCTCATTGCCCCCTAGCCCCCCCCCAGCAGTGTCATCTATGCCAAGACACTGGCTGCCCTGTCCTCTCTCTGGAGCCTACACACAGCATAGCCACTTAAACCAGGCAGTCACACTGCCTCCCTCCAGGTAAGTTGTCCTCTATTCCCTATGCTGTTGATAGACAACTGAGACTTCCAGGAGGTGCTGTCTCCTGTGCTCTTCCTCATCATCTAATGGTTTCTGTCTCCTCTACATATTAGCACAGCCTCCCCTCAAGTTCCAGCGTTCATTTGCTCTGGTTGGGATGGGGCTCTTACTTGCCTGTCCGCCTCCATGCACAACCCCTCTCTGTCTTCCACCCTGCTGCTGCCAGGGAGGTTTCTAGAGTGGAACCAGATTATATTTAAAAGTCTGATGTCTTTGGAGACATGGCTGATTCAGTGTCAGGGCAGGAAAATTAATACCATAAGCTTGGAGCATTTTATGCCAAAAAGTAAGCAGGGGCTCCAGAGACAGAAGGAACTTTTCAGATCCATAGGAGCCAAGTGCCAGAGCTGTGGGGATTTGAACAAGACAACAAATATAAAGATGCTGGATTATTGTCACAGAACAAAGTAAACAGCAATTTATCTATAAGTGAATAAACATGTTGATAAGCAGAAGAGAGGTTACAGGTCTCTTACAAGAGAATTTCAGTTAATATTTGTAGAAGGAACCAGAATAGAGAAACAACATTGAAGCTAGGCACTTTGGTTCATGCCTGTAATCCATCACTCAGAAGGCTGAGGCAGGAGGCCATGAGTTCAACACCAGTCAGTGCAACCCAAAGAGACCTCTCATTTTGTGTGTGTGTGTTGGGGGGGAATGAATCATTAAGTAATAGTTTGAGAGAAAAAGATATTTGTATATTTTTCAATGATCTGCAATACATTAATTTATTAATGACAGAAAGCTAGTAGCTGTAGGAGATAATAACTACTAGAACCAGTTAGCCAAATGACCAGTAGTGAGATGAAAAAGACACACCAGTATTTCTGTAGCATTCTTATCCCCTCCCCTACCTCAGTGTGACCATAGAAGTGAACCAAACCTGAGTTTCAGGACAGTACCAGGTAACTGGCCAGTGTGCATCAATATGTTGAGGTCATGGAAGACAGAGCTGTCACAAAGAGAGATATAGCAACTAAATGCAAGTTGAGACCCTGAATTAGTTCCCATAGCAGATCAAAAATGTCAGGGGTGAAACCTGGGAGCGCCCATGCTCTCTGTCTGTCTGTCTTTTAAAAAATCATTTATTTGAGAGAGAAAGAGAAAGAGACAAAGACAGTGAGTATGGGTACTCCAGGATCTCCTGCCACTGTAAAAGAACTCTAGATTCATGGGGAGTTGGGACTCAAACCCAGGCCATCAGGCTTTACAAGTTTAACCACTGAGTCATTTCTCTCTAGCCCATCTGTCTCTTTCTTTCATTTTCAAGCAGAGAGAGAGAGAGAGAGAGAGAGAGAGAGAGAGAGAGAGAGAGAGAGAGAGAGAGAATGGGTGTACCAGGCCTCTACCACTACAAACGAACTCCAGATGTACCACTTTGTGCCTCTGGCTCTACATGGCCACTGGGGAATCAAACTCAGGTCATTAGGTACTGCAGGCAAGTTAGAATCAAACTCAGGTCATTAGGTACTGCAGGCAAGTACCTTAGCCTCTGAGCCATCTCTCCAGCCCAAATAAAATATTTTTTAAAAGAAAAAAAAACATCCCACTGACAGTTCCATTTCTCCCAAGGTAAAATTCAGGTACTTTTTTTTTTTTAATTTATCATCCATAATGAGTTAAAACATTTAGTGGGCAAACAATGAGTTGTTATCCCCAATTCCCCGCTGCCCTCCCCTCCCCCCAAATTCAGGTACTTTTGTAAGGTATGCAGGTCCTTCACACTACTTGCCATCCAAACCCTGCAGATCCACACTGTTCCCCAACCCTGCTTATCTCTCTCCATGGATGTATAGTACTGCTTCTACTCATGGGCTTGTGAAATCCCAGCCTATGCCTGTTACGGCAACTTTGTACCTTCCATAGCCCCATGATGCCAGTGTTGTCCCAATACCAATAATACTGACTTTAGTCACTTAAAGAGATGTAATTTGGCTAGTCAGCATTCTCTTTTCATAATCCCTAAGTAATTTATGGAATATTTGTGTGTGTGTGTGTGTGTGGCACAATGTATGCACATGTGTATACAGTTGTGTACTCCTTGTGTGCATACATGCAGAGGCTAGAGAAGGACATGGATTACGGGCATGTGCAGCCATGCCCAGCTTTTTATGTGACTTCTAAGGACTAAGCTCAGGACTCCATGCTTGTACAAGTGCTTTTACCTGCTGAGCCATCTCCCCCATCCTAGGAATGATACTTTGAGATAGTTTAAATATCCCATTCCTTATCAACTTTCACCTACTAATTTTAATATCTACTTATATTTGTAATGCACTTCTCCATTATATATTAATTGGTCTTCTAAATTTTAGATATAAACAGCATGATGGAAAGTAATACCAAGCACGAAGGGGGTACCAGGGGAGGAATGGATTCGGAGCGGGCTAGATAAAAGAATTTATGGAACATAAGGCTAGAGGTTTAACTTGAGTAAATTCAAACCCAGACTCCTAGAAACGATCCAGCATTTCATTGTATCAACACTAACTTTATGGTTAAAAGTGCTAGTTCCTCAAGGGCAGGAACTTCTAAAGTCCTAGCTAATGCTGTACCTGGCCCAGGGAAAGGGCTGGTTGTAGACAACAGAGCTGTGCATCCTCCATGGTTTTGCACTGTTTGGGTCATGGTCTGTACCTTTCTCTGTTGGCAAGCCCGTGTTCCTGCCTAGCATCTGTGTTACTTGCAGCCCTTCATGCCTGTGGTCCCCCTGGTAATCTGTGTGTACGCCTTCTTTCATGCAGACACTGCAGAAGCTTCCATGAGCTGCCCTGTTAATTTACCACTTAAAGTTTCCATGTTCTCTTTTCAGAAAACATGAGCTTAAGATAATTTCATCTTCATTCAAATCACATGGCCCTCAAAGACACAAAATTGCTCTTCTCATGTCCGTGGGCATCAGCACAACCAAGCACAAGCTGCTGTTTCATCTTCCTAGCAGATGCAGGCAGGGCTCTCTGGGGAAAAGGGAAAGCTACCTTGCTCTCTGCTAGGGTGGGGCCTCTGCCTGTGGACCCTCTGCAGTGCAGGTAGTCTGCTTCACCCTCTTCACCGGGTGGTGCCTGACTGAGCCTTGGTTCCTGAAACTTTCTGGAGTCTCTGTTTTTCCTTTGCATATGACTCCTGGTTTCCCAGCAGGGTGTCAGTGATGGTGGTGGAGGACAGTGAACACAGCTAGGCGTACCCATCAACAAAAGCCTTCTCTAGACAGCCTTGCACACAGTGGACCTTTGCTCACAGCGCAATACTGTGGAAAGATCTGTTAGTGAAGTAATGTAGCCTGCATGCCTGAGGCCCTGGGTTCCATTCCCAGGAACCCAGTAAACTAGGTTTGGATGTATTCAGGGGTGGAATGTGTATGTAGCTGAATACTAAAAACTGGTATGAATTTTGCATTCAGGTTCATTGATTTATTAATATTATGGTTTAACAGATATATTCAGATATTCTAATGGCATTCTGAGAGGAAAAAATACATGAAATAGTCAAATTTTGGTCTCCACATGCATGTGTGCACACATATGTTCCCATACACATACATACACAGAAAAAGAAAAATTGTCACACTAAGTTGACACGTCTAGACTGCTGAGCATATTTTTAAGCAGGCTGGTACTGTCCCACTCTGGGGCTAGCCAGGAGAGAAAAGCCACACAGTAATTTGAACCAGGAGCATTTAATATGGGAATTGCTAACTACACAGAAGATAGCTATAATCAGGGGCTTGCAGTAAAAAGTAAACTTTTAAGAATATGGAAATAGTAGACACGAGGAGCAGCTGACCTTGGGCAGGACATACCTGTGGCAGAAGGAAATCTGCTTTGAAGTGCTTGGGACGTTCACAGGGAGGTGACCCCAGGAAAGCTGCTGAGCAGTGCAGAGGTCTGTGCTGTAGAACAAGCTGCTACCCCAGAGCCAGGAAGCATGGCTGTTTTGTCCTGAGCATTCTTAATGTTGCTGTCTGTATTTTTCTTATTACCCTCTCCTGAAAAGCTTAACTTCATTCCAGTTGACCAAAGAAAGTGTTTTAAAAGGCTCAGACTCACTTTCACAGAACAGACACAAAGGGTGAATTTCAGGCTGAACAGCAATCAAACCAAGCACAATGACTGACACATGCCAGAAGTCATGACATCCCAGTAAAACGTAGCTAGGGGACACACTGCTGCCAGATACATGTCATCCAGATAATGGCTTACATGTTGTTTATACCACTTAGAGACTTTTTCTTCGTTTTTAGTAAAATATATATATATATATATATATATATATATATATATATATATATATATATATATATCAGGCACCCAGATAAACCCTGGGGACAGGGAATGGAAATGAAGTACCTTTGAGTAAAGCCTTCAGTTCAGCAGAAACTGTAGGATAGGAAGGAATAGGGTGTTTTAAATACCAGGTGAAGACATCGTTGTCCAAGTGTCCTCTTTACCCCTTCCATCTTGTGAATATTCAGTAAGATCTCCTGATGGTACCAGATTGGACCAGCACCCTGGTACAAAGTGTGTTCCCTGGGTCATCCTTCACCATTAGCCTGCATTCACTTTCCTGGGCTGAACTGTGTCTTTTTAGTATCTAGTATCTTCTTTCATGATTCATTCCTTTGATTGATGAGGCACACATGATAAAATAGCATTCTGAGGAAGGTTGCATGACGCATATTATTTTCTGACCTTGCATGTCTGAAAATGTCATCTGGACATTTTACTGAGAGTTGAGCTAGTTATAAAAAATCTTGCTTGGAAATAGTTTTCCTTCAGAATTTTAAAGTCATCTCCCATGGTTATTTACTTTTATTTACAAGTAGGAGCCATTCTGAGTTTTGTTTCTTCCTGTGATCTGTTTTCTTTCTGAAAGCATCTAAGAATCCCCACCTGCTCCAGCACCCTGAAGTAGAATGATAATGTGCTCTCAAGTGAGTCTGCTTTTGTCCACTCTCATGGGCACTTCCTTGGTTCTTTGTTCCTAATGAGGAGCCATTTATGTTCTTATGTTCAACCTCTGGGTTACGTCTTCTAGTTTTCTTATCTATTCTATTTTCTACCTTTGCTGTTTTACTTTTCTAGATTTTTCTTAACTTTTTGTTCTGACCTTACATTCATTTTTTTTGTTAGTTTACAATCATTAAAAGCTCTTAGTTTTCTCTTTATGTTTCTTTCTGTAGCATTCTGTTCTTGGTTTATGAGCATGAATCCTCTTTTCTCTCTGTAAATATTAATGAGAGGTTTTCTTTTGCCCTTGAACTAAGTTGGGAAAGAGACTCTCAGCACACAGTATACCCACATGGTATTCGTTCACATGCTTTTTAAAAATATTTTTATTTACTTGCAAGCAGAGTGAGATAGAAGAGAGACAGAGAGAAATGCATACCAGAGCTTCTGACTGCTGCAAACGGACTCCAGATGCCACTTTGTGCCTCTGGTTTTACATGGATACTGGGAAATCAAACTCTAGTCCTTAGGCTTTGCAGGCAAGTGCCTTAACCACTAAGCCATCATTCCAGTCCCTCACTTACATGGTTTTTAACATACCTTCTCTTAAAGGTGCCTGGTGCCCTAACCCCCCACAGCCCCCCTTTTCAGAATATAGATCCCTTCTCTTCCACCAGAGCTAAAGAGAGCTTCACTCAGGAGCTGTGTAGATCAGTGGGTAGACAGTCTGAGAATTTGGCCATTTCTTAAGTCTTTGTGAGTCAGGTCCATTTCAGCTCCTCTTTCCTTCTATAACTGCTGAGCTTTCATTTCCTGAGCCTTGGGGCAAGGGAAGAAAGGTCCAGTGCAATTTAGATAGGGTTCTGGCTTTGCTAACTGCCAGATTATAGTTAAGTTTTCATAAATATTAAGAGTCAACCTTGTCTGTATTCTAGTTTATGAACTTTTATTAATATTATTTCTTGTTCTTTTTGCATTCACTCTTAACAAAATTCTGATTCTTTGAGTTTATTACAGAAGGCTGGATGCAAAGGATGGGTTTGGGTATTTGTTTCTGAGATGTTCTCCTGTAACTATAGCTCCTCAGATCAGCATTTGAAGGTGTGACTTATTTTGCTTAGAAAGCATGGTTATTATGGAGATGTTAATATAATGCCATTCTTTGAAATTTGACATAGAAATAGAAAAAAATTAGTAAAGAATATCAGGAATATCTTTTAGGCCTTGGGTAGGAACAAGTTCATAAATATGACTCAAAAATCATTGACTATGAAAAATTGTTCAAAATATTATCTATCACTTTTATAAAAGTATGAAGTTGGCCAAAGGATAAATATCAAAAATACATAAAGAAGGGCTAGAGATACAGCTCAGTGGGTAGAATGCTTGGTTAGCATGCATGAAACTGGGTTCCATCTCCAGCACCAAACAAACAGTGTAGTAGTGTACTCATGAAGTGGAGGAAAGAGGATCAGAAGTTCAAGGTCATTCTTGGCTACATGGTGAGTTTGAGGCCAGTCTAGAATACATGAGATTCTGTCTCATAAAACAAAGATATATAAAGAACTCCTGTACCTCAATATGAGAATGGTAGCTTAAAAAAACAAAGGACAGGAACCAAACAGGTATTTCCCAGAAGAGGAAACATGTGGCCCCAAACACATGAGGACACATTCCATACCTGGCTGAGAGATGTGGCAAATGTGTGTCACTTTCTCAGTAATGTGCTGTAGTCATTCGTTGTTTGGCAGAAGCTTAAGAAGAGAGCTGGTTTCAGGCTTATGGGACCACAGATGGTATCACTCGGAGCAGGTGAGGCTCTGCTTGCAGCTGTGGCCAGTACTTAATGTCATCTTCTACTTGGGCCAGTTATGTAACACAATTTCATTGCCAAGGGAATGCACTCAAGAGAAATTGTGTTACATAGTACAAAAGGAGATAAAGTAATCACAGCAACACTGTTCAGAGTATCAAAAACCTGGAAACAAACCAGGCATGTGTGTATGTGTATAACCCCAACACTGAGGTTGGAAGATCCTAAGTTCAAAGCCAGCCTGGGCTACATAACAAGATGCTATCTTAATGAAAAATTTAAAAACCCACCGAGACCAAGAAATAACATTAACAAAACAACCCCAGAGACCATCCACAGAAGTGAAGTACTATACAACAGAAAGAGCAGCAGAACCAGTGTGCTATGCTGACTTTTTGAACATTAAAAACAGCTTCAGAACTTGTGTGTGTGTTTTATGGGTACAATACAAAAGAAAGCAAAGGAAAAGTAAGCATAGGATTTAGGTCAGAATTACTTCAGAGGGTAGAGATAGGGAATGGATTGGGGGGCATTTGGTTAGAAGCAGATTATTGTCATTGTATGGACTTTTGTTTGGGTAATGTATTTACATAATCCTAGGTATTGAAAAATTATTTAATCTTCATAGAACAATATACCTAAAGACTAGGATTTTTCTAAGATGAAGTAGAAATTCTTGGTCACATGCATCTTAATTCTTTTGTTTTCTGCTGTTCCGTTGTTGCTGTTTTGGGATTTTGTAGTTAAAACTGTAAAATAAGATAAAACTAAAAATGTTAGGCTGGGTGTGGTAGCACACACCTTTAATAATCCCAGTACTCAGGAGGCTGAGGTAGGAGAATTGCCAGCTTGGAGCTACAGAGTTCTAGATCAAGCCTTGGCTAGTGTGAGGCCCTACTTTGAACCCCTCCCCCCAAGCAAAAATCCTGTAAAAATGCATTATCTAAACCTAACTAAATGTCATAGGTAGAAGTACATATACTAATAAGTATATATGTTATATTTAGTGCATAAATACTTGTAGCCATTTCTGTTCTTTCATAGATATTTTACATTTTTTTTCCCTTTCTTAGGACAAAGTTAAACTATAACCCTCCAAAAGATGATGGATCCACTTATAAGATTGAACTTGAAGGGATATCGGTAATGGTTATGAGAGAGATCCTGGATTACATCTTCAGTGGGCAGGTATGGTGAGACCCAGGGGGCAGATCTAGTAGGCTTCATAGCCCTCAGCCATTTGGCAGAGTGACACGCCATTCTCATCTTCTGTCACTGAGCATACACTGGTGTCTGGCAGTAACATCAGTGTGTGTTCTCCAGTAAAGTTAGCTCATAGATTCAAACCCCCGGAGTATGTCACTGTCCTGTGCTCCACCCCAGTGTGAGACACAAGAACACAAGTGAACTTTCACTGCTGTCTCATGTGGTTACTCTTTCCATCTCCAGTCCAGTCTTTCCTTGAATCCAGCCTGCTGGGGAATTCCTCTGCCTTTGTTGTATGGACACAGGAGCTTCTTTAAGGCACTGGAGCAAAGAGCCCTTAAGCATCATTTCCAAGAAAGAGGGCTCATGCTGGTGAAAGCTACCCTTGTTACAGGACTCCCTGGTCCTGTGGCCTCAGTAGCATGAACATTCCTGCCCCATTTCCCTTACTCTCTGTGCCCACATATATTTCTGTGGATTTAAATGAGCCCAGAGAAGAAATGACAAGTGATAGACTTCTGTCTGTCTAGTCTCTCCCCAGTCCTCATTATGTGATTTAAATTCTAGCATAGGACTCCTAAGAAGACTCTTGAGAATGACTTTAGGGTGGTTGTTTTAGCCGAAGGAGGTTAGCATGCCTTGCATTTGGTGATGTGGGAATTCATCCTGCCTTGAAGCTCTCTGAGGTCTTACCCCCTACTTCATCTTTTAATCCTTCATCGCTTCTCTTTTTCTTCTTTCTGGTTTTCTCTAAGTATTCTGAGTATATTCTCCATCTTCTCTAGCTGCAAGCATTCTGTCCAAAGTCAAACTCAGTGATACTCATCCTTCTGAAGTGTGTGGTATGATTTCATATTATCACCTCTTCTTTAAACAAAAGGCAACAGGGATATATGGACATGATTGTTAAAGACTAACAAGTTTATAGTAATTTTGGCACAGCCCTTGAAATCCTGGAGACACTCTGTAACAACAGGGAACAGGCAAACAACCAGCGTCGTCTGACTGGCAAAGCCAGCTCAGTTATGGGTGCAGTGAGTGAGAACTTGTCCTCGTGTACTCTTTGATGGTACCTTGGAGCTGTCTTTACAGATTGACCTCTGTGATTTGTCCCCCATTGTATGAGCAGCGACAGCCTCCTGAACTGAGATGCAGTGCCATGTTCTTCACGTGATTTTATTTGACCAGCTACAGTTACTCACTGTCTCCCTGGGGTGGGGTTTGGCTCAGTGGCAGAGCCCTTGCTTAGCATGCAGGAAGCCCTGAAGTCCGTTCCCAGTACTGCCAAAGAAGAAGAGTTAGTAAATGTCCCCAAAGAGGGAACGTTTCCCTTACTTGGTATATTTCTTTCCACAATACTCTCGCTTAGTTTCTAAAGCCAATAGCAATTACACATTTGTGTAAGTCTGTGGAATATAGTAAAAACGTTTCTGCTGTACTCTCTGGTTTCTCTCATTTCTTAATATAGGAAAGCTTCTTTTGTTACTGTGGTAAAATTTTACTGGTCCATATCCCTACACTACTGTTGCAGAGAGAAGCTGTGAAGTAGGGAGAGAAGGAAGGATTGGTCTAACAACTGAAAAAGATGAAGTTATAATGAGAGGAAATCCTGACAGTAAAGATTTGTTCCAGAAAGGTGGCTTTAGGCCTGGGAGTGCCTGGCTATTGTGAGCAGCGATTAGATGTTTAGAACAGGGCTTCTGAGAGCTTCTGAACCTCTCCTTCAGTAGCCTGTACCTGCATGGCATATTACTTGGGAGGCAGGAAATGATGTATTTGAAGACAAGACTTTCAGCATCTCTAGGACTAATATTTAAAGACACGGGGTTCAACTTTTGTAGAAGGCAGAACTTAGCATTTTCAAAGCTTTTTTGGTGAACTTGTTCTCTGAGTTAGAGGCATGAGTACATGGGCAAGTCCCCCAGTAGGGTGAGTGACAGACAGCACAACAAGGGAAGGCATGGGCAAAATTACACAGGTGGGGGGGGGGGAATATATATATGAATTTTATGTGAATCAGCCTATTAGATTAGTGGCTTTGGTTTTAAATATCTACATTCAGATATAAAATGGTTGTATTTTATAACCATTATTATATTTTGTAATCTCACAGATCAGGCTAAATGAAGACACAATCCAAGATGTTGTCCAGGCGGCTGACCTCCTGCTGCTGACAGACCTTAAGACCCTATGCTGCGAGTTCTTAGAAGGCTGCATCGCTGCTGAGAACTGCATCGGCATCCGAGACTTTGCCCTGCACTATTGCCTGCACCATGTACATTACCTTGCCACCGAGTACCTGGAGACTCACTTCCGAGATGTCAGCAGCACGGAGGAATTCCTGGAACTGAGCCCTCAGAAGCTCAAAGAAGTGATTTCCCTGGAGAAGTTAAACGTTGGCAATGAAAGATACGTGTTTGAAGCAGTAATTCGATGGATAGCACATGACACAGAAATAAGAAAGGTACCTGTGTTGATAACATGGCCTCCTTTTGCCATTTCCTTTATTTTTAATCCACATCATAATTATTTTGTTTTCTCCAACTTGAAAGACTTACCCAGCTGTGCCTAAAGGCTATCTAGAAAACATCTTTTTGCCTGTCACTAAAGTGGTTTGTCTTTCAGACTAACAGTCAGCTAACTAGGGTCCTGGATAGGGTGCATGAGGGAAGCTCTTCCAGAGCTGGCAGTCCAAGCCCTTCAGGTGCCCATTGTCAAGGGGCTGAGCTACCAGTCCCCAGAGGCTTGTACTATAAGCCCTGAGTACAAGGGGCCTATTGCTCCAGACTCTTCAGAAAATTTTGGCTCTGGATGCTTAGATGGAAGGCTTGCCTCTCTTGGGCTCTGCCCTCTCATGGCACTGGCACTTGGCAGCTGTTGTAATCCTAGACATGATGCAATAGGGTCTTCCTGCTGCTGTCACATCTCCTAAGGGCCTCAGGTGTTGGAACCCTCAGCTCCTGCAGCAGCTCCTGTTAGAGCTCTCAGGCCAAGTGTTTCTAGGCCCCTGGACCCCCTGGAACGCTCCATTTCTCATGTCAGCTCTTCCCAATCTTCATGGTCTACCCTCTGCACCCACTCCTAGTGACTTCAGAAACCTGCCCTCACTGCTGCCGCTGCTGTTTGAGGGAAGCCTTCTATTGGGACTAATACTGCTGTACCAGAGGGTACATAGTAGCTATCTCCCAGTAGACTTGAAAAGTGAGCCAGAAGGGGGGTTTGCAACAATTAGGGTAGTCCTTCCAACAGTGATGGGCTGTGCACATGAACCACTGCACAATCCTTCTGTGACTGTCCCATTCTTACCTGGAGGAAAATGGCTGTGAGGGCAAATAGGCCCAGCATAAGCTCTCTGAAGCAGTCGTGGCCAGGATGGTTCCTTCTAGAGCCAGAGTTGTGCTTCAGCAGCAGGCAGCTGTGGCAGCTGGGTAGCTTCCTCAAGGAACCTGAGGAAGGAAGGGTCAGAGCTGCAGACCTGTGTGAGAGAAGTCTCGCTGGCTGCTTGGCTGACAGACCTCCACTCAGGGCAACCAGGTACTGGGAAAAGACCTTACAGAGGCCAGTTATGAAGTCAAATGACCCAGCCCCTGACAGCTTAGCTTATTTAAAGGAAAAATAAACATTATAAGTATGCTTATAGTAAAGGCCTGTCAACACTGACAGTGCTTCCACAGTGTTTAACTAACAGTGCTTTTGTTAACCAATTCCCTTTGGGAGAGTCAGCTTACTTCATCTGTCTCAGGACCAGACAGAGGCCCATGAACTTCCAGTGTATCATGGGAATAATGGCAGTTGCAAGAAGATGCCTGTCATAGGGAAAGCACATTTTAAGCTTAAAGTGGAAGCTTTCAAAACTGCGAACTGTGTCATCCCCACCTTTGCTCTCAGCATCCATCCTGCCTTTACAGAATGCCAGACCAAGCCTCCCAGGATGTTGATGTTGCCACCAGGCAGGAGAGGCACGAAGAGTCTGGCAAAGGGATGAGTGATAAGGGAGCACAGGCTTCAAGTCTTCCTTAAGGAATGAGAACAAATACAATTACTTGTTTCAGAATACAAAATGAATTGGGTTGGTTTTAGTGAGTGGATTTCTAAATGCATTATTACACTGTTCATGGTTCTTGGCAGCTGCTAATTTAAGACTAACGGTTACCTTGTAATATTTAAAATGCTTCAAGCATGTGAGGATGGACACTTAAAACCTTGTTTTTGGGCATAGCTTTAGTTAGGCCACATTATGTTCTTTCTTACCCACGTTTGTGGGTAACTTAGGAAGGGAGACAGAGGAGTGCCCACTATCAGAGACCACACAGGAAACACCACCCTCACTGGCCTCTTCCTGAACCTCCTCTCTTACCTCAGAATGCTGATGCTGCCCAAGGTCGATGGGTGCTGAGGAAATGAGGCAGGTCATGTCCTCTTCATTCTGTAAAGATGATGGGCTTCTATCACTTAAAATATTAAAAAAAGATACTCAAAATGACTTTTAAATTCAAGAGAAAAAACTGAATATACCAATTAATAAGCTAGTCACTTGAGTGTTTGGCTTCATGCATATAGACTGTAGTAGCTGGTTAGTTCAGACAGCCATGGAGTCTGCGCGATACCCCTCTGGGTGCAGCTGATTAGATATAGTCACTGAGCAGCAGGAATACATAACTCATATACATGTTAGGTATTTTTGAACAGTGAGGACTGCAGAAAGATCCTACTCTGAATTTGTTTGAATTTTGACTTTCCTGGATTTTTCTTATGTATGTATAATATTTCCTTATATTACCTAGGTTTATCATATTGTATTCAAATAGCTTTTATCACATAATACATCTATAAATGTGATTTAAGTCACAGCACAGCCAAATATATGAGATAAAATAACTATCGCATTTTTACTTGGTTTACTTACTGAGATGAAACCCCTCTAGATGTAAAGAAAACTGCTGGAAACTTTGAAGATACTCAAGTATAAATGCAAAACAATAATTTGTTAAATTAAACTTTTATCCTCTGAGAGTATGGCAGGTTGAAAAGGGGAGCTGGGCATAGTGATACATGCCTATAATTCTAGGACTTGGGAGTCTGAGACAGGAGTTCAAGGCCAGCCTGGATTACTAAGAGACCCTGTCAAAAAGGAAGAGAGGAAGAACACTAAAACAATGAAGAGGAAAGGAAACATATTCAAGCAGTACTGGCACTGATAACTTGTCTGCTAATAACCAGACTGTTAGCAATTGTTTGCTGAGTCAGAAGAATGTGTTCTAAAGCCCATCTTCTCTCCTGGTCCCTTCTCCTCTTCCTCTCCTGCAGGTTCACATGAAGGATGTCATGTCAGCACTGTGGGTCTCAGGACTGGACTCTAGCTACTTACGGGAACAGATGCTGAATGAACCCTTAGTACGAGAAATTGTCAAAGAGTGCAGCAACATACCACTCAGCCAGCCTCAGCAGGGAGAGGCCATGCTGGCCAACTTCAAGCCTCGGGGCTACTCCGAGTGCATCGTGACCGTCGGCGGGGAGGAAAGAGTGTGAGTGTGGGCCTTTGGAAAGGGGGTCCTGAAAGAGGCAGTTCTGTGTGCACAAGAATACAGAGTATTTGTCAGTATCTGCAGCATACACATAGTCAATTTTTCCAGGTTTTAACCATTGTTAGGACACTAGAACTAGTAATGTAGCAACACTACAAAACATTAACACTGGTCAATTATTTATTTCCTTAGCTCACGGAAACCCACAGCAGCAATGCGATGTATGTGTCCTCTCTATGACCCTAACCGGCAGCTTTGGATCGAACTGGCTCCTCTGAGCATGCCAAGAATTAACCATGGCGTTCTTTCGGCAGGTACCTTCTGTGGTCAGTTTTAGTTGGATACAAGACCAAGTAATATGATATTTCAGGGTTCTACAGAATGACTTAAAGCCCTTTTAAAGACGTAGTTTTATTGTCTCTGTGTGATGATGATGTGTTCAGTTTTCAAGGTTGAAAGTGGATGGTCTTCGTTCAGCCTTCATTGTTTCTAAGTCTCTGTTCATAGCTGACAGAAGGCAGCAGAGAAGCCTGGGCTAAGCAGCATCCCTGCAAGCAGAGCAGCCTCCATGTTGCCTTCACTAGTTGGACACTCATCCCTGGGCGTAGCATTTCTTGTGCACCATGGTTCTCCTACCTTCAGAATTCACACTGCTGGAATCATAGTATGTAGTTAAGTAAAAGACATTGTGTAAAAGCAGATGCCACTTAAATCAGGAGTGGCTTCTCATTGTTTTGCTACAGAAGCCATGTTTTACTCAACCTTCACAACTTAGCTGTTCCACATAACTCCAAGCTGTCGCTAACACGTATTGCTACTGTCTCACACCATCAGCTGCTTTTCATTACCTCAGCCCCCCCCCCCAGTTTACCTAGAAAGTGCATTTCACATAATCTCCTGGAATTCTTACTAAATTGCCTCTACTTACCCGTGAACATGCCTTAAAAAGGTTTAAAGCTGTATATATCACACCACACCATGCCATACTGTACAAATGGCTCAAGTTATGCCACTTTATAAAAATAGAATCATTATGAGTCTTGAGGTTTTAGACGATCACCACTATTGTGTAGGACAATTGTTTCCTGTCTTTTCAGACCTCATCCCTCAGATGTCCTCCTGGAATATGTGCACATGCTCGTCATACCTGTCAGAGGTTCTTACCTTGCTGATTTGGGGGGACTTTCTTATTTGTGTGTGCACGTACACGCACCAGTGTACACATCGAAGTCAGAAGACAACCTTGGAGTGTTTGTCTTTCTACCTTCTGAGATTATGTGTTTTTGTTTGTTTTGTGGGGGGGGGTGTAGTGTGGCATGGTGCCTTATATGCAGCTCTTGCTTACAATGGTGGCTGGAGCAATAGTGTTTTTGGGCTCTTGACAGAAACAAATGTAAAACTTCTGTAGAAGAAAGTACTTTCACCTGAGCCCTAGACAATGAACCAAGATTTTAAAGCATCAATTAATTATACCTACAAATATCTTTAGTACAGTGACTTGCATTCAGCCAAAGACTCAGGCACAACAGGGAATTAGGTCTTATGGGAAAACAACAGCAAACAACAAAACAGCAGGGACTGGGGAGATGGCTCAGCAGTTAAAGGTGCTTGCTTGCTCCACAAGCCTACCAGAGATGGCTCATCAGCGGTTAAGTGCACTTCCTGTGCTGCCATGAGGGCCTGACACTGCCAGAGTTTGAATCAGCAGAACCCACATAAACAGTGAGGTGCCCCACTATTGTTCTGGATTCCTGTTTGTCTAGACTTCCTAGACAAATAGAAGGTTTAAATCTGAGCATTATCTTTTAGCTAGAGGTGAATTGTAGAGTGTAGGAGATTTCCTTTGGGGATAGCTCTACCTTGCTGGGATGAGCATCCAACTGAACACCGTTTTATGGGAGAAAGCAATTTATTTCAAGCTTAAAGAATCCAGGGATGTTCCACCAGTATCAGAAGAAACTGGCTCCCATTCATAAATCCAAGGAGAGAGAGAGAGAAAGAGAGACAGAGAGAGACAGAGAGAGAGAGAGAGAGAGAGAGAGAGAGAGAGAGAGAGAGAGAACGCCATTAGTCAGCAGCACTAAAAGGCAACAAGTAGGACTCCCATAGCTCAAACCTCTCTCCTACCTTTGGGCTGGACCCCAGGATCCACCCCAAGTGACACCCCCTCCTGTCAGGCAGCTGGAGATCCAAGGTACAAGTTTTAATAAAACACCGGAGTTTATGGGACATACATTCAAACTACCACACCAAGTAATTGAGGTGTTTTTTACAGAAGGACAATCAAATCCACTACTGCCCAATATGAAGTTCAGCAGTCAGTCTTGGATTCTGCTTTGAATCTAAAATGTACCCAGGCTCCCTGTACAGGGTGTTGTGGGGTCTTGAATGCAGAATGGGCTGTGGGTCAGATGCTTCATTAGACTCAGAGCTGGAAAATAACCAGGTGAACCAGAATGGCCCTGAGCAGCCTGGTGACCAAGGGTGGCAGCAGGGTGGTAATCCCCTCAAAAACCTGGAATGAGTAAAGGCAGGCAGCCAGCACAGCTCCCAGGAGCAAACTAACATGATGAAGCCCCACGAGCAGAGGTCGTCAGGGTGGGAAGGGTTCTATGGACATGGGTCTCCAATGCTGTGGCTCCTACAGGTGATGAAGGCTGCCATTTAGGTATTCTCTGTGTCCCCTCTGGTTTTTTGCAGAAGGATTTTTGTTTGTGTTCGGGGGCCAGGATGAAAATAAGCAGACACTGAGCTCAGGAGAAAAGTATGATCCAGATGCAAACACATGGACTGCTTTGCCACCCATGAACGAGGTACAACACAGCTTGTTTCTGTTTGATGTGATTCTTTTCTGTTGGGCACTTTTGTTGGGTTCAGACTCCAGTGCAGGGAAAGAAGAGGCAGCCTAGCCTTGTCCTATCTGGAGCGTCCCACATCCCCCTGCCTAGCTTTCCTGCTTTGCCCTGCCCCAGCTTCCTTCTGGACTCCTGGCTGCTGCTCCAGTCAGTCCTGAAGCCACCTTCCTCCTTCACTGTCTTGCTCCTATCTCCTCTTCTCAGGGCACCTTTCTTGCCACCTTCCTCTTCCTACGCCATGCTCACATCCGCTCACACTGCTTCTGTACACATTCTTACGTATTGAGAGTAGGGGATGTCCTCATTCAGTTCAGTTTTCCGTGCTGGCACCCAGGGGCACTAAATCAAGAGCTGCTGTGGGTCAATGTTTATTAGATCCAACACCTCAGTGCTTGCGCCTCTTCTGGCCACAGAGAGTCACACTGCTGAAGCCCTTGGACACCTTCTGCCTGCTGTATGCAGAACAATTTTATTGAAACATTGTCCTTGGAATTTATACTTGTTCTTCTTTTGAGCTTTTATGGGTTAAAACTTAACATTTCATCAGGGTATTGTGTTGTACACCTATAATCCACTTGGGAGGTGAAGACAGGAGAATCAGAAGTTTAAGGTCATCCTTGGCTACATAACAAACTGGAGGCCCTCTCAAACTAAATAGATACAGCTCTTGATTTAGTGCCTCTGGGTGCCAGCACTGAAAACTGAACTGGTCCTGTGATATGACTAGCTCTGGGCTTTCTGTCTGTTGTGCTGAGGAAGCCAGAAATATTGAGGAAGCATTCCAAGGCAAAATGACTATGAACATGGCACTGGCACTTTTTGCTGGAACACTGGGATAAAATGATATCTGTGATGCTTGTCAAATGTGTGTCCACTTTCACACCTAAAGGTTTCCAATGTCTTTTCAGGCAAGGCACAACTTTGGGATCGTGGAGATAGATGGGATGCTGTACATCCTTGGTGGGGAGGATGGCGACAGGGAGCTGATTTCCATGGAGTGTTATGATATTTATTCAAAAACCTGGACCAAGCAACCTGACTTGACCATGGTTAGAAAGGTGAGGGGAAATCTTCCCGTACTGGTTTTTTTACAGTTGAATTTTAAAGTGAATGCTTTTTTATGTTGCTGTTTGGTTACTGGGATGGAAAGGATTACACCCAGGGCCTCCCACATGCTGGGCAAATGCTCCACCACTGAGTGACACCCCCTGCATGTTTCTTCATTGCTTAAGTATCCCTTTTGTACAACTGAAAAGTATTAAAGAGAATCGAGGCTCTGGAATTCTGTCTGTATTGGTAGCTCGCCTCCATGTCAGTAGCCACTGCAAAGCAGGAAAGAGAGCCTGTGAGGGTTTGCCCTGCCGGGGCTCTGAGCACCACTGCTGTGTGCAGGGTCTGCAATGGAGAGCTGCTTCATGAATGTAGTAGGAAGGAACCCCTGTTGAGGCATGGAGCTGTTCATCTAACCCATCAAGCCATGGCTGTTCATGCCATAGGTATTTGCCATGTTATCCCACTGTACCTGTCCAGGTGGACTATTTTAACAAGAATTGAGTGGTTCTCCATTTCCAGAGGATTTAAATTTTGAAATCCTCAAATACTGGTAAAAGAGGGATGCTTCTCCCCCTCCCATCCTTCTGTTCTAGGAATGGAACCTGGGGCCTTGTGCATGTCAGACAAGTGCTCTGTCACTGAGCTGCATTCCCAGCCTTCAAAAGCTCCTTTGAAAAGTAGGATTATGGGCTGGGAGTGTAGTATAGTGGCTTGATAAGAAGAGAAATAGGATTATTGGTTTAGCTCTCTTAAGAGGAGGAAGGTTCCTTTTCTGGGCATTACCTGTGTGTGTGTGTGTGTGTGTGTGTGTGTGTGTGTGTGTGTGTGTGTCCTGCCATGTCATACTGGGAAGCACTGTAGTTGTACCATTAGCACTCAGATCTCTTCCTAAGCATCTTAAATGCTCTTTGGACAAGTGAACATCTATTCATCTAACTTTAGTAATAATTGCTGTCTTTCCTCCACCATTGTTTTCTCTTTCCAGATTGGCTGCTATGCAGCTATGAAAAAGAAAATCTATGCCATGGGTGGAGGATCATATGGAAAACTGTTTGAGTCTGTGGAATGTTACGATCCGAGGACCCAACAGTGGACTGCCATATGTCCACTGAAAGAAAGGAGGTGAGGCAAAGTATATGTGGCTTTGTCACTGAGTATTGTTGATTACGCCTGAAACCCCGTAGCTTGGCTTTGCTCTTTGATTCCACTTGGCATTTTCTTAAAAAGGAATTCCCATATGTGCATGGAGCTCTGCCTGCTGCAGTTGGAGCAAGTAGAAGAGCCTGGGTATGGTAGCACAGGCTTGATGTGCCAGCCCTTAGCAGGTTGCTAAGACAGAAAGGTTATAAGTTCAAGGCCAGCTTGGGCTACATAAGTTCCAGGCCAACCTTGGGTAAAGAGTGAGACCTATCTGAAAAACAAAGAAAGTAATAGGATAGAGTGAGCAGTAGAGGAAACAGGGTAAGATCTCGACTTCTAAGCCCCTTGCCTGCTATGCTCTCTTGGGCTTTACAGGTTTGGAGCAGTGGCTTGTGGAGTTGCTATGGAGCTGTACGTGTTTGGGGGAGTCAGAAGTCGTGAAGACATCCAGGGCAGCGAGATGGTCACCTGCAAGTCTGAATTCTACCACGACGAGTTCAAGAGGTAATTACTCACCATTTCCTGTCACCTCAAGGCTTCTCTCCTGTTTTTCCTTTCAGGTCATGTTTTAGCTCTTATTTAGTTTTGGTTTCAAGCGGCTTGGTTTCATTATCTCCCAAGGGTGTAAGTCCAGTACATGCTAGGTGTTGTTATCATGACCTCGGAAATACTCACTTAAAGGAGAACCACAAAAACAGGTCCCTGAATGTCTATGCATACTAGAGGCTTTTACCTTGACCTCAGAAGTATTGGTAACTTAAAGGATAACTATAGAGACTGGTCTCTGAAATTTAGGACAAATTTTGACCTTTAACTGCTAATGATTGTTCACTTGCTTTCTATAGCTTTTAGGCTAACGGTTAAATTCTTAGCATAATGACCTTTTGTGATCTGTCACTTTTTCTCTGCTGCTCTCCAAGCCAGATGCTTCACACTAAGCCACTTCCCCTGAAACATACATGATTGTCTCAGCTCTGTGTTTCTCTGCTACTGCTTTGGCCTAAAACTTTCCCTTCCTGTTCATCTCTGCTTAATGATCACTCTGGAGAAAGCCTTCTTCAAGTCTGACTTACGCCCCTCATCTGTGATCCACTCCCTGGATGCACATCTCTCTGGGTTTGTAACTGCTGAGTGCCTACAGGGCAAGGTCTCACCTAGTCCATTCCACGTTAGCCTCCAGCATTGTTCCTGGTCCATATCAGATGCGCCATCAAAGGCCAACTAAGCAGGTAGAATGTGGTGCCTAGGATTCTTAAAACATCGGACAAGCTGGCTGCCATGTGCCTCCCATGGCATGGGGACTGCCCTTCCCAGCCTCCCCTCCTCTCATACTAACCAGTGTTCTTTCTGCAGTGACTAGGTCAAGGTCAGAAAGGAAGGGGAGACAACTGTGTTAAATATGATCTTGTTAGTGGTTCTGCCATGTTACCAGAAGGGGGTGCCATAAGATAATGCTTATTTTCATTTCATTGTTTTCAATTGTTAGAAATACATATAAATGTTACCTTTTTTTCCTTTGTGTGTGTGTTGTATGCACATGTGCATGAAGATTCATGTGCCCCTGGTGCATACATACAGAGGCTAGAAAAGGACCTTGAATGTCCTCCTGTCTCACTCACCTTACTTCCCTGAGACAGTCCTTCACTGAACCTGGAGCTCCCTCTTTTTCTGTTAGACTGGCTGACCAGTGGGCCCAGGGGGACCCTTCTGTCTCTGCCTCTTCCCCACCCCCAAAGCTGGGATTATAGACATGTGCAACCATGCCTGGCCTTTCACATAGGTGCTGGGGACCACACTCAGGTCCTCATGCTTGAGCAGCAAGTGTTTTTACCAACTGATCCATCTCCCAGCTCCTCCCCCAAATTTATTGTATTTTAAATTTAGGATATTTGTATAGCCTTTTTTGTTTTCAATTAAGGCAGACTATGTTGGGAAATTTTACTAAACAATATATGAAAGCAGTTCAGAAGACATTTGTTATGGTAGTGATGAGCAGAAAATTTCAAAAACTGGCTATATTTCTCCCTCCATAATTTGTTACCATGGGAGCAGATTGTCCAAGGTATGAAGTAGTACATTAATTTCCTGCCCAAATGAATCTTGAGACAGTCTGTCCAACGTGATTAATAAGCAGTAGCAATGTGTTTGGTTTTTGATAAATATTGACACAAACCTTCTTCATGATGACAAACTCACTGTGTAGACAGCAGGAACCATCCCTCCTTGCTTAGAAGCCAATCACGTACGCTAACCTCTTTCATCTCTGTTGCTAAGTATAGAACCTACACTTTCAGATTTCTCATTCTGCCCCTTGACATCTGTGAATTGCTAAAACCTTGATATTTCTGTCAATCATTCCACTTCTTATCTATCATCTTCAAATGCAGTTCTTACTTGCTTTACATTCATAATTACTAAACATAGTGTTGCTCCTTGGTTGCTATGGGAAAAACACTTCCAAATGAAATTCATACATCATTCAGCTTTCTTATTCTACACTCTCCAGTGTTCGTTTGTAAATAGAGAAAAAAGAAGGCCAAGGTCTCTTGCAGTGTTATATACAGGATGCCCACGTGTTTATATAATCAGACACATGCATAACACCATGCAGCAACTCCCTCCGCTCATCTGATCTTCTGAGACAACGTGCTGCCCCTGGCCCTGTGTATATGTGTGGAAACCAGAGCCTAGAGGGGTCAGCACACAGCGAGCTAGAATCCCAACTCTGGCGCTCTGGCTGTAGAGTCCTCCTTGGCTCCACCCCACTGTCCTGACTGCAGAAATACAGCCCTTCCCATAAATACCAACAGCAAAAAATAGCATGCAGGAGCCGCTCCTCTCTGCAAGGGGGGATGTTCCCAAGCATGTTCTGTTTGCATTCTATGGAAACTTGCCAGATGAGCAACCTGGATTAGATTGGAGACCATTCATATTGTTTTTAAGTAACCTCTTGTCTTTCCTGTCTTTGTTCCCTATTTTTAAGTTAAAACTTTCCTGGAAAAATGCCATGTCTTAACTCTTTCTGTTTCTGAATAAAAACAAAACTACTAGAAGGAAAGCAAAAAATGGCCGCCAGTTTTTCCCAAATCATGAAAGCAGCATACATCCAGAGCAAGGGCTCTCTTTCATTCAGTGTCCCTGCAGTTGACCACACTGCTCTCCTCCGTTATCTACTCACAATGGTCTTCTGGATTCTCTCCTGCTCACGTCATCGTCGCAGTGCCTGTCTTTCTACACTCACATGCACCCACCAGCACTCTTGTCACCGGCACTGCCATGCCTTAGAGCAGCGCTGCCAGCGTGGTGTTCCCATGCCTCCCATCCTCTCACTCCCTGATGCCTGTTTCCATTGATGCCAACCTAGGATACTAGTGCTAAGTCTCCTGCTGAGGCTCCTCCATGATCTGAGGCTGAGACGCTGCCATCGTGTTCTATACCTTCACCTTCCTTTCCCAGTTCTGTCCTCTCAAGTCTTATGGCTGACTGTATCTTGTTGCCTCTGTGCTTTGGTGCTCCAGTTCCTTTTTTCTTTGTTCTTCACAGTAATTTTGAAGTTGAGATCACTTTCCCGTCTCTCTTGAGTGTGCATTTGGAATAGACATACTTGAAACTGCCAAAATACTATTGACCCTATAGTTGGGGTCCATTGTGGCAGAAAGGGCTAAGAGTAGTCTTAGAACTTTCCTTGCCTGGGAAGACAGAAAAGCAGAAACGTGCTGCATTCTGGTAGACCTAACGGAAATCATGCAACCACCACAAAGGTGAAAGTACAGGTCATGGCACACACCTGTAATCTTAGCACTCAGAAGGCAGAGGCAGGAGAATCCCCTGTGAATTTAAAACTATCCTGGTCTAAATAGTACATTCCAGGTTAGCCAGGGCTACATAGTGAGAACTTGTCTCAAGCAAAAAGAAGAAAGAAAAAAAGAAGAAAGAGGGAGGGAGGGAGGGAAAGGAAGAAATAGAGCATAAATGGCCAGGTGTGATAGCACAGCCTTAATCCCAGCACTCAGGAGGCTGAAGCAGAAAGAATTCCTGTTTAAGGCCAACCTCGCCAATACAGTAAAACACTGAGAGGAAGGGAGGGGAGACAAAAGAAAAAGGAAAGATAGATGATAGGTCTTAGAAAGTGACTTGCAGTGTCCTCAGCTGATCAAAGTGCTATCCCGTCCATGGCTAGCATGTCCATGAAAAGAATGTAGCTGTCAACCTGGCTAGTGTGAAACTCCATCCAATTCTCAAGGGTCAGAGGCCCACAGTTAACCTGCAAGAGTTAGAAATTAGAGGATCGGGAGTTCAGAGTTTTCCTTATCTACTATACAGTGAGTTCAAGGCCTGCCTGGGATACATAAGGCCCTATCTCAAATATATATATATATATATATATATATATTAAAATAGAAAAAAGAAGGTGATATTGGGACTCATCAAATTAAAATAACTTTGGGGGGCTGGGGAGATGTCTCAGTGGATAAAGCTCTTGCTGAGCAACTTTGAATACCTGAATTCAGGGTCTGGGGAGATCCCATGTCAAACTGGGAAGCTGCAGAGGGCATCTGTAATCCCAGGGAGCCTACAGCAGGAAAGAAGGCAGAGAAGCAAGCAGTGAGAGACTCTGCCTCAAAATGAGGTGGGAGATGATGGCCAACCTGAAAGTTGTCCTCTGACCTCACATACCAAAGAAATAATTTTTAAAGCCTTTTCGCTTGTCAAAAGATTAAATTAAGAGGAAGGATTGGGGAGATGGCTCTGGGCTAGGAAGATGGCTCAGTAGTTAAAGGTACTTGCTTGCAAAGCATGCAGACCTGGGTTCAACTCCCTAGTACACATATAAAGCCTGATGTAAAAGTGGTACAAGTGCCTGGAGTTTATTTGCAGTGGCAAGAATATGCCCATACACACACTCATATAAGCGCAAATAAAGAGGAGATGGGGACATAGCTCAGTAGGTAAGAATGCTCACTGTGCAAGTGTGACAACCCAAGTTTGGATTTCCAGAACCCACTTACACTAGACACAGTAGTGCAAGCATTTGTAATCCCAGCACTCCTACAGCAAGGTAGGAAGTGGAGACAGAATCTCCGGAAGCTCACAGGCCAGCTAACCTGGTGTACCCAGCAGTGACCAGCAAGAGACCCTGCTGAAAACAAGGTGGGAGACAAGGACTGGCATCTGAGGTTGTTCTCTGCCATGTGCACATGAGTGCGCACACACCAAGAAAAAAAATTCCATTAAGAAAATGAAACTGAAGCCAGGTGTGGTATCGCACGCCTTTAATCCCAGCACTCAGGAGGCAGAGGTAAGAGGATTGCCATGAGTTCAAGGCCACCCTGAGACTACATAGTGAATTCCAGGTCAGCCTGGACTAGAACGAGACCCTACCTCGAAAAACCAAAAAAAAAAAAAAAGAAAAGAAAATGAAACTGGGTATGGTGGCACACGCCTTTAATCCCAGCATTCAGAAGGCAGACGCAGAAGGATCACCATGAATTGAAGCCACTCTGAGACTATATAGTGAATTCCAGGTTAGCCTAGGCTAGAGCCAGAACCTACCTCAAAAAACAAAAACAAAACAAAAAGACAGATTTTAAACTGGAGGAAATATTCATAATTCATGTGTCTAACAGATATCTCATATTTATCAAATGTAAAGAATCTTACAGCTCAATAGTAATATTAACTCAGCTTCTAAAATAAGCAAACCTTTGAGCAGACATTTCACAAAAGACAGTGCATAAGTAGCTAATAAGCTTGTGCCACAGCATCAGCTTCAGGAAATGTACACCATTACAATGACAGATTCTCCCAAAGACTGACTGCCCATGAGACCGAGCCTCTGACCTCAGGGGTTGCTTTTGGTTCCCTTCCTTCATGTCCATCGGCTTTGTTTTCAGGTGGATCCATCTCAATGATCAGAACCTGTGCATCCCCGCCAGCTCATCCTTTGTCTACGGAGCTGTACCCATAGGAGCCAGTATTTATGTTATCGGAGACCTGGATACAGGTAAGAGTGCTGCCGTGGTGGTCTTGCTGTTTCTGGTGGGTCAGAGGTGTGTTCTCTCAGCTTTGCTCTTTCCTGGTTAGGTACCAACTATGACTACGTGCGAGAGTTTAAGAGAAGCACGGGGACCTGGCACCACACAAAACCACTCCTTCCATCTGACCTTCGTCGCACAGGCTGTGCAGCCTTACGTATTGCAAATTGCAAGCTTTTCCGCCTGCAGCTGCAGCAAGGCCTGTTCCGTATCCGTGTTCATTCCCCTTGAAGAGGAAGCCAAACAGAAGGCGAGATCCTGCCCCAGTGTGCGTCGCCTAGCTGGATGGAAGGAGAGCAGAGACGCAGCCAAACGTTGCTGTGTGCCAGGCTTTGGTATGGCTCTTTGTCAGTGGTTTTATGCTGCTTAGAAGCTTGGGCTTCTGCTCTTGTTTGGAGACCATGTAACTTGACAGACTACCTGGGAGGAACCAGTTCCTCCACCTAGATGTGTCCCTAGACCATGGAGGCTAGTGATTGTCAAAAGGAGGAGGGAATGGGGATTGGTGTCATGTAAATTATCAGTTAAAACCCTAAGGTACATTTTCCTTGAAGGGAACTCATGTCTGACTAACTGCTGTGTTCAAGTATATGTGGCTTTGGTAAGCAAACAAAAAATCCATATATGCAAATCAACATATCCAAACATAACAAGATTGTTTTCTACTGTACTTGGAAAGATACATTATGCCTAATCTACCAGTGAGTTAAAGTGTGTGCCTAACATGTTATATTGGATGCTATGCCAGGTAGCTTCCTTATATTACTAGTGCTCTGTCTTAAGAACCTTTTTAATACTATTATTATGATGAACTGAAATTAAGATAAGATGTCTCTTTTATAACAGTCTTAGTAATGTAAAGACTTGTCAATGAGGGGGTCAGGTCCACAGCTCTCATGTGAACCTAGAGGAAGCTGCTTGCTGGAGATGGTGGTCTGGGGCAGCCCTGTCACAGTTGTGAAGGAGCTCACACAGTGCCATTCTTCCTTTCCAACTGGTCAGAACCATTTTATACATGTGAGGATGTTGAAGGGGAGATTTTAGAAAAGAAAGAACTGAGTCTGCTAGGATTGAAAAAATTTTTTAAGCTATCCAGACAAAATTCATAGGGATCAAGAACTTTTTAATATGATCTGTTTGAACGCATACTTGTTTACCTGTTTACTACTGGTTTGGAGTTGGCAACTGGTCTTAGGTTGCAAATCTGTGTTCAGTCTGGTCTTTGTCATGAATGTTGCCGATGCCATTCACTGGTAAGAGATTAGACAATTTATGTTCTGAGTAAGGTTTGGCTGGTAGAATAAACTACCTCAACTTAATTTCATTCTGTTCATAGTGGAGCAATTTATTTTTTTCTCTTTCCCTTCTTTCTTCTTCCCATTCTTACTTCAAACCTTCCCATCCCACTTTCTACCAGGGAAGAAGTCTTTCATTAATGGAATCTATCTTGTAAGATATTTTGTTTTCCATTCAAATTATACCACGTTGGTGTGAAATCAGGGACTTTACAGTACTTGATTACTTCATAGTTTGAATTTTATGCAATATCAAATTTTTAATCAATTTAATATAGAGTTCTTCATTTCTAATTACTTTCTACAGGTTTCTTTCTCTTAGAATATGGCTATAAGAAGCAACATTTTATCTTACTCAGTAATATATAAATACATCCTTTGATTATAAATTTGAGAACAGGAATTTCTTCTAGAAACTTCCTTGTGGGATGTTTGTATGCAATAAACATGCATATAAAACATCGTTTTTTCCCATCATGGTCATAAGAAAGGATGACCTGTCTACAGGATTTTTTTATACCTGTTGGGAGGTCAGGCCCATAGGGTACAAAAGAGTATGCCCCCCTAGCTCTGCTGTGGGCAGAGAAGGTATAAGCTTTTTCATCTTTCAAGGGCTCCAGGCCGCCTAGACAAGTTTGATCAAAGCCAGGCTTGGATTGTATTGTCTGCACATTTTCCCATGATGCCTTGGGTAGCTTCTCATCAGAGCAAGTCAGATTGCCACCACAGAGCAAGAGCACTTTCTGTTTATGATGAGTTTGCTCCGAGATACCTGCACAGAGCAGAGCTGTGGCTTGCAAGAGCTGAGGGGGAATTGCCATTCTGGACACCATAATAGTAGTGCTCTTTTTTGAATTTCTGAAGTTTAAATTCTTCTCATTCTGGGTGTGCCAGGGCTTTCTAGGGAGAAAATTCATTGTTTAGGAGTGAATGAGTCCTGTGGCTATATTATCAGTGCCTGTTGACTTGCCCTATTCACTTTAAATAGTAGGTTTTTTTTTATTCAATTCATTGACACCGTAGCTGCAGAAATTAGATACGATTTTATGAAATAAAGTTGCCACTTAAAATGGAATGCAATAAACAACAAATGCTGCTAAGTGCCAAATGTTATTTTACCATAGATAACTTTTGTTGAAGAGTAGGGCTGTATTTCACTTTATTATTATATTCCAAAGTTAATAATTTACAAAGTAGGTTGTAAACTACTCTCTTTTAGTATTGTGAATAAATTGTAACTCATTTCATGCAGGTTTGTGTTTTAACATTCCACTTATGTCTTGGGACCTCTTTTCTTGATAAGTGTTTGGCAGTTCTTTCTCTATAAGGCACTTTTATTGGGTGTGTGGTGCATTTGGCGGCTGAGGATAGGTCTTAAAACTTTAAACACAAATATCTTTGGGGAAAGTGCAATTTGTTTTCATTCTCCCACCACAGAAGGACCATTGTCTCAGGTTAGAATGAGTATTTAAAGGAGCTCTCCTAGGCTATAGTCTAAAGTAGGTTTGTTTGTATGTGTGTTTGCTTGCTTGCATATCCATACATAGGTTTTTCAAAGATTTGTGTTTAACTTAAAATGAAGTTTGCTTTTTATTTTTTTAATCTTGAGAGTACTTATATCCTGTGAGAAGGAAGTGTGACAAATGAGTGTGTGTGCATGTGTGTGTTATGCCATGTGACTTGATAAGTCTGTGTATGTTTACTTTTTGAATTGTAGTTCCAAACTACATATATTACTGTCCCTTGGTGCTTCAGATAAATTCTTGAGCCTGTTGACTTTCAGTTATATTACATGTTAAGCACACATTGAGTGTAACTATGGAACTATTTGTAGCATGTAGTAAGTTTAACTCCAGTTAGCAGGATTAAAGACAGTATTTACCCAGCTAGGTGTTGGTATACTGGGAAGATCTGGCCTAAGGAGTTGAGCGTACTGTTTCATGGCCGAGAGGACTTGGTCACTTGGGCCAATCTTTCCACACTGTACAGTTCCCCAAAAGACTGCTGAGGTTGTGGTGGAATCGTGTTTGTACTGAAGTGTTCTTTGGCATTGCAGTACCGCTTTTCTAACGGTACTTTTGCTTGCATCTGTACCTGTGAGGCAGGGGCTTCTCTAGGCAGTGTTCAGGACATGCATTCTCTATAGTAAGGTGTTGAAGACTGGCCTGCTTTTGCTGTGGTGCCTCAGGTACTCAGGGCGACAATGAGACAGGTTTCTAAGGAAATAGCTTTTCCTTCTTGAGAGCTCTGCTTGGTTTCTCCTACCTGGTGTATTACACCAGGGATCCCCAGAGTCCTCCACAAAGTGCTAAAATCCCTTTGTGTTACTTTTCAGGAGACTGGCTTTCCTGACTAAATGGGCCTCCTGTGGTCAGATGAAGACATTTGATGCTCTGGGAAGGATGAGGTAGCACTTTCACTGTATGGACTGAGTGGTGCTGGCACCCGGAAGAACAATTTGTGGCAGAGAAAAGCTGAGCTGCTCTCTTGGTGGCTGCCTCTTTAGCCACTAGAGCACCTAGGGAGTCAGTGACAGGAAAGGCACACCAGCTGTAGCAAAGCCTGCCCCCATTCAGCAAATATTCAGCACCTCCCAAGAATTGTGCTTAGGTTTCTGGAAGCCTAACAAGGAGGCAGGCAGGCAGGACACAGCCCTCCCTCTCTGGCTTAGAAACTCACTGTGACCTGAGTGAAAACCCAATCTATGTCATCCCTGATCTCAGCACATAGACATGAGCCTAAGATCCTGGTGGTCAGCAGGCTCTTTGCCTGGTGGAAAGTACTCTCTCTGATAGCCATTCTGCTGGATTTTAAATGAAAAGCTTTGTGCTGACCTCACATGGAGTGGAAAATATAGAATCAGAAATTCAAAGTGCCTGATGTACCCAACGCACAAGCCTCCAAATGTTCTGTAGGATTTTCGAGACCTGTGTGTTTAAATAGGCTTGAAATCTTGTCCAGAACTTACTGCTTTGATCCTTCAATCTCTGAGGTGGATAGGATACTGTATACCATTTTACAAAGGACACTCTCTGAGTCCTGGGGCCTGTGGTGTCAGTTGTCGCCTCGGGTGTGAGTGGCAGTGAAAAGCAGAAGCAGGCCTTTGGGTTTCCAGTTATGGCATACAGCCTATTCAACAACTTGGTTTTTCCAGGCACATGATACACATTATTCGTAATACAGTTTTGATTCTCACACTTAACCTTTGCTAGTTTCACAAGTACATAGGAGCTGAAAGGCCTTCAGTTTTCTCTGTCAGTCACTGTGGAAACACTACAGACTTTACCAAGTGTCTGTCTGAAAGCAAAGCAGAGCGTACTGGCAAAGACCTGAAGCTCCACCGTGCTGAACGTGCCCTCCTTGCCGTCCAGTAAGAGAGGAAAAGGAACTGCCTCCATGCGTTGAAGAAGGGGCATGCTGCCTTTGGAACAACCCCAAAGGCTTCCTTACAGCTCACTTAGGAATTACAGACATTTAAGGTTTGAGGGTGAGAATGAACCCCTTTGCCCAGACTCGAGAATCAGGAAGTTGGGTGGGTATCTCTCACTCTAGCTGGCAGTGAACTCTCAGTAACATTGAACTGTAGACTTTTCCTAATTTCTTTGCAGGTAAGCTGGTAGAACTTTCTCAGTGTTTCTATTTTTCAGGAGTAAGTCTATTTAAAGTTTACATATATTTCAACATTGTCTCCCTATCATAGTTCCATGTATTGATATTGTGTGGGGTTGAGGTCAACTTCTGGATATCTTGGTCTAAGGCATACAGCTTAGAAAAATTATTATTTGCAATTCTGTCACCGAAGTTCTCTGATTAATTTTTTCTATTTTATTTTATTATTTTATTTTATTTTGAAACGAGTATCACTCTATACCCCCAGGCTGACCTGCACCTTACTGTGCAGCACAAACTGGCCTCAAATTTTTAACAATCCTCCTGCCTCAGCCTCCCACATGCTGGGATTACAGGTGTATACCACCACATGTGGCTTTTCTTCTTTAATCCGAGGTAAATAATAATATTTATCAACTGCTTCCACTGAAATTTGGCCCAGTGGCAGGTACATTTTGATACTGATACCCTCATGGTTCAAGGAAGTTGTTGAGAAGCAAACCTACATCACAGATATGTAAGTCGCTAGCCATCTGACAAGGTTCAGAGACAGAGATCCCCAGACAGCTGGTTAGTGTGATCGTGGAAGCAAGTAGCCATTTCAGGTCATCAAATCCCAAGTGTATACAGCTTCATCTGTCTTCTGCTTAATGCTATTTCTCTGGACATCTTTTAGCATTTTGGCACAAATAATACATCTAGGTACCTTATTTTTTACTGTTTTTACTCACTAGATACAAAGAAGATACACCGTAAACTTTCCCCAAGCTATATATACCAGGGAAGTTGGTTGAAATACAATTCTAACTAGCTTGCCTTATCGTGTTTCCTGACAAATTAGATGAGAAATGCTTGCGTTTATTCCCCTGTGGTTTGTGTTTGTAGGGAAAACTCTGTTCTCAGCTACCTCATGATGTAGAATTGTGCTTGATCCCCTGCCAGTTGAGAAGAATTCAACACATTCTGTCCTTTAACAAAAGCCTGGAAATGAGCAGCAACTGGCCTTGAGGAATACAATCCTCTAAGGCGTGTTTTCCATTTTCCTCCTTTTTTTTAAGGCACTTTAAATCAGGAGGGACAATCATTCTCCTGGCACTACTGCGAAGTGATTACTTGAAACTCAACTTGAACTTTAAAGAGTCTTTTAAAGGCTATGTTTTCCTATAGAAGAAAAGTGGTATATTTAAATACCACTGCTGTGTAAAATAGAGGTCTTAATTTCTGTCCATGTTAGGATCAGAGGGAAAATGTGTCTATGTAATTTGACACAGCCTTTGCAATGTAAATACTTGAGGCTACTGTTGTTTTCATTTTTTTTGTAAGGTGCTGTTGTTTCCCAAGAATCCTTCGTTTTGTGGAAATAGGGATAAGTTCCTCTCCTCGTTCAGTTCTGATCACCCTAGATGTTAGTTAGAATGAACCTCCAAGGTGTTTTCTAAGTGTGAGGTTGACAGAGCTACAGAGAATCAGATTCCACCTGAAATCATGACTGGTCTACTTTATTCCATGGCAGGTAGACTCTCCTACACTTTCTCTCATACGTGCCTTCTCCTCACTGCCTGTGAGGGGCTCCCTCTCCTCCAGTATCTGGTCTCCAAGTTAGGATGAAGTTGCTAAAGGGACTTAGCAATTGAAGACAGGATTTCTGCACATCCCCATCCCCCGGTTGGTTCTTATACAAGTGGCTACATTTCAGGCCACAGTTGTACCATCCACCACACTCATATCAAAGTTCTACCTGATTCTCAGTGGCTGAAAGAGCCATGTATTCTCCTCAGAGCTTTGTGTTCTCAGAATAACTAGAGTGTCAGTACAACCCAAAGGCTGTCTCCACACAGAGATTGCCTTTGCACGCTGGCACCTTTCAGAATGGGGAGGGCTGGCTCCTGAGAGTTGCTCAGCAAAGCCCCTCCTCAGATGAGTGTCTAAGCCACCTAGACCCCTTGGTTTCTATGAGTGGTTTCCAAGCTAACAAGGCCTCTCCTTCTAACTTGGGCCTCAGATATTGTGGTTTTAATCATCCCTACCTAGACTTCCCTGAACAAGCCCAGTGGTTGAGAGCAGCAGCTGTGGAGTCCCCAAACCTGGGTTTGAAGACTTGCCCTCTAAAAGCACTCTAGCCTCAAGGCCTTGCTCAGCTCACCAGTAGAGGGACACTGGGGCATGCGGGGTGTTCACCTCTATGGGTTGAGCCAATCAGCTAAGAACATGACATGTAAGTGTGGGTTGGGGCCAAGAGGCACTGGGCTGGCAGGAGGCTGCTGGTAGATGAATGTTCCTGGCCTTGTGGCCTGCCTCATCCCACTATCTGCTGCCATGTAAGATACAAGTACATACCTGTAGTGCTTACAAAGTTAGTTCTTTACAATCTTTCCCCATGCCACCACTCTCCTCCACCTCTAACGGTCCAGGATGCGAGTCACACCAGAGCTGTAGTCAGTAGACCTGTGCTCAGAACTCGCCCAGTGAAGTCCCCTGAGGGCACCTGAAATTCTTTACCAAAATTGAACAACTTCCCCCTTTTTTTTTGCCACCAAAATATCAAAGCTAGTCATCTGTGTCATCATCTATGTTGGTCAGATAGACTGGGCTCTTTCTAGATCTCTGTTGAAGATCACAGGCCTAAGCTGTGCTTTCTCCAGCTTGGATGTTGCATGTAGAAACTTTAAACAAGCAAACACACATGTGTGTGCGTGGGGGATTTTCATACCTTCAAATATACAAGAGTATCTAACTGTGGACCAGAAGTACTCAGTTCTCTGATGTCACTTCCTTCTCATCCAGAGTCAGGTGCTTTACATTCAGCAGTGTGATGTACCCAGCTGATGATGTGGATTTCAGCGTCACCCCTGCTATCTGAGTGAGATGAGGAAGCAAGAACTGACAGGCAGGACTGAGCAGTAGGTTATAGTAGAGGCAGTCCAAGGGCCTCAACCCACGTCATCTTTAATGTTTTATTAGAGGACAGAGCAAGGGGCGTAGACATCTAGGTATGTACTTGTATCTTACAGTATAATGGCTAAATACAAAGTCTTCTATCTAGGTTCAGGAAGGACAGTCGCCACATGGAAGAGGATAAGGGTTAGAGAGGGAGTGGTGAGTTCTCAGATTGCGCCTAGGCCAACTGTTTAAAGAACTAGCCCTGGTCCAGGGGGAAAGTCTCAGAGGGAGGGGTCCACTCACCTCAATCCTCTGTGGCCTGGTCCACAGGCCTCCATCTGGATCTGTGGGTTCCAGGCATGCAGTGTGAGGCCTGAGCTGCTTGGCTCTTCTAGCAGATGAGCAGCATTTGTGAAGGCCTGAGGTGTGTGTGACCAGGCAGAATTCTGGTCAAAGGAGGAGGTTGAACACTGTACCTCAGGCCATTAGGCAGAATCATAGAGATAGCCCTTTCATCATCTTTTTTACTTAAATTGTTGGGTTTGTTTGTTTTGAGGGTGGATTGAGATAGTATCTTGTTACATAACCCAGGCTGGCCTTAAACTCATGATCCTCCTGCCTCTGCCTCTGCCTCCCAAATGCTGGAATTGCTCTTCTGTCATCTTGGAACCATTAGGTAGAACATGAGGGAACCCATGGCCGCACTGTGGGCAGGATAGGTGTGCAGTGCTTTGCTCTGCCCTGACATAGAGCTTCAGAGTGTGTGCACGTGAAGGTTTCAGGGGACAATTTGTTCAGTGAAAATGGAAAAAGCACTTGTACATGGATGCTGAGAAGTGTCCCTGGTCCTCCTCTGTGCTGTACTCTAGTCATTCTCTCCTGCCACCTATCTGCCCATCACTGTAGTAGCCTGGTGTGGCCACTGGCGGCTGCGGCAGCCCTTTCTGTACTTGCTCCAACTTTCTATAGAACCATGACTCTGACTCGACATACTTTTGCCTGTGCTAGCCCAAGAGAAGCAGCAGTCAACCTCCTCAAGCAGGGCTTGAATCCGTGGCTTCAGTCACCCTCCCCTGGGAGCTGCCATGGGCTGCCTCTTTGTTGCCTCATGAGAAGCATTTCTGAAAGTCTGCACAGATCCCTCAGCTCTCAGGAAGAAGGCAAGCCACTCATTCCAACTCTGCCCAGAAATGGGGATGCTGTAGTCATGATAGAGCAGCCTCAGGGGGAGCACAGCCTCCACATCCCCCCAACCCCACCCCACCATGGCCCTCAAGATAGCACAGGAACCCGGAACATGGGCCCTTCCCAGAATTGGCATACTTTCTTTCTCTGTCAATCTGGGAATGCCCACTGTGAGAAGGGTATTTTGGTTCTGTTTACAAGAGCATTCTTATTTATTTGCCTTGCCCTGTCTCTTCATCCCACCCAATACCCCCACTGCTTGAATTGTGTTTAAAAAAGGAAAAGAAATGAGAAAGAATATACTTCTTCTGGTTCCATAATCCACCTCAGTGACAGCTCTCTGGGTCAGGGGCAGCACCAGCCACACCTACTACCTCAGTGTGGTCCCAGATTATTCCGTGAGAAGTGCTCCGGGCCTGGGTCACCTCACGGAGACGGTCTTACACCCTCTCTCTGCTGCATGCCCTGCAGACCATCCTCCAAGCATGCTCCTGAGAGCAGACCAGGCCTCTGCTTCCTTCTCCTTTATTTAGCTCTGACTTAAGGTAGAAACAGAAATCAGAATTACTGGTTTACAGTGAGAAAGACCACCTTTAGAAGGAAGGTTTGCTTCAAAAGAAACTCTAGAAAATATATTAATGGTGGTTTTTCACTTAGCATAGCTCATCAAATTTGGCTCTTAGGCTTTGTGTAATATTAATAATAATAGTAAATAATGTAGGTTCTGGTACATGGGGCAAAAGGGTATCACCAGCTTTAAAAAGTAAGCTTTCAATCTCTGCATTGTAACTTTTCCATGGCAACAGAGGTCATCTCAGTTCTGTGGAGTAAATAATTTTCTGTTGGGAAATGTGTCAAGTGGCCTTTAGTAGAAAAAAGCACAGGCTATTTAGCAAAACTTATTCAGTAATCAGTGGCTTTTTCTGTCCATGGGGTCCTTTTTGGTTTGAACGAATTTATCCTTCCCTTGTACTGCCAAGTCACAAGAGACATAGGATACTCATGTTTTTGTGTTGTGCAATTTGTAAGTTACTAGTGGCAAGACATTTGTACATGATGATGTGTTTCCTGTCACTGGTAGGGACCTTCTGCTAGAACAGAAGACTGTCAGAAACTCCTTTTGAAAAAGACTAAATAAACTCTGTTAAATGAGTGTAAATTCCCAGACTTGGAATTGCTCTTCCTAGTGGGCCCTATCCGAGCAGGGTGGCCTGTCTACTCCTTCAGGGTCACCTACTGTGCCCCTGCAGATTCCTGTTTGTATTGGATTGGACACTAAATATGGGAAGGTCACCCTTGCAGAGAGCTGGTTTCCCAGCATGCTCTTGGTGTGTCATTTTGGTGACTTTCATATCATAAGAACAATTCCATACAAACCATATAAATACCTGTTTTGACAGGGTAGATTTTGGTATGGTATTCTTGGAACAGTTTCATTGACATTCTGAATTTCCAGAATGGTACATGCAGAATGGGTTTTAGTTGAGATCCTGTAGCTTTTGTGACCTAGCAAAGTTCACAGTTGGAAGGTAGACTTGGGTTTGTCTTCGGATGAGGCTGTATTGGGTATGGTAAAGCTGTTCTGTCTTTAAACAGTCCTGCTGGAAAAGAGATTTGCAGCAGCATAACTGAACAAGGCATTGTATAGAAAATTCAAAATATTTGAAATGCCAGAGGTTGCAATTTATAAAATCCTCCAAAGCCAGTAGGCTAGTGGAGAAACTATTCATTTGACCTATTTGTAAGCTTTTCACATCCTGTATTCCAAATGTATCTGTGTGTTGAGTGGAATATTTTTTATTCCTTTGCCAGTATGTAACAAACTCAGAAGTAATTTTTTAATCAGTAATCTTACTTACAAAGTTGCTTTATGCTTTACAAGCAATGCTGATGCAAAAGGATCTGTGAACTTTGTGAAGTCAAGTAGCAAGCACTTGGTTTACATGCTTTGCCATCGTTGGGTAACCGTGGGGTCAGCTCCTCCTCCCGAGTGTGTGACCTGTCTGTGCCCTGGGGACATCGTGCTATTGTGCTGTTCTCTTGTACCAAGGATCAGTGAAAGTGTTTTATCTTTTTTATGTAGTTTGTATTGACTGGATTTTATAACTGTAAGAATACAGAAAACAGAGTGTTGTATTTTGAGCTGATATTTGTGTATGGTAAAGTAATTTTGTTTCATGTATTGGAAGTTCACCTAAAACTTGAAGTATTTTCTAGAAGGTTACAGAACAAAAATGAATCATCTTAAGCCAATTAATTAACCTAATAAAATAATTTGATGGGGAAGACATTTTGATTATTTTGTTTTCTCTCTGGGGAGAGGTCTCTGCTGAGTCCGCATTATCAAGCAGCATGGGTCCATCTTGAAAGGAGTGACTTTCTTGCACCGTGGCTTGCATGGGTCGGCTCAGGGACCAGACTTGGGATGTAAGGTGTCCCCTGACAGCCACACTCTGTGTCACTGCCTTAGTCTCTTCATACCCTGTCACAATAAGTCTCCATGCTATTCTCCCCTAAAAGGTTTCCAATTCACTGATCTCAGAAGAAGCAAGAACAGTCTTCTGAGGAAATGAGGGCCTTGAGAGCAAGGCTTTGGCTGTATGTTGCAGAGTTATACCTGGGGAGCAGCATGGAGCCCTGACTGTCATCCAGAGCCCAAGTACAAGAGCTAGGCGTAGGGCTGGGAAGAAAGCTCAGTGGATAAAGCAGTTGCCACATGAGTTCAGATCTCCAGGACCCATGGAAAAGCTGGACACTGTGGTGCTAGTGTCTGCAATCCCAGTATGCCTAGGGCCTGAAGGGAGGGGGAACCCAGAGAAGGCCAGAAGCCTGTGGCCAGCCATCCTAGAGAATTCAGCAATGGACGAGACCCTGCCTCAGACAAGGTGGAAGTCCAGGACAAAGGCCTGAAACACACATGCTCCATGGCATGCACTCACACATGAACATGCATGCACACACCAAACAATAAAAAGCCGGGCATTACACCTGTTATCCCAAGGCTGAGGAGGTGGGGACAGGGAGAGCCTAATCGGTGACCTCCAGGCCAATGGAAGAATCTGTCTCCAAAAGAGGTGGATAGCATTCCTGAGGAACAACCCCAAGGCTGTCCTCTGGCCCCCACATGCATGTATACATCTACACCTACAAATACACACACAATAAATATACTTTTTAAAATATTACCTGTGGAAACTAAATTCTCAATAATTTCTCTTTGTTACCATGTCCCATAACAATTAGTGATACTTAAAAGCTGCAGTCCAGGGCTGGAGAGATGGCTCAGCGGTTAAGGTATTTGCCTCCTGTGTTCAATTCCCCAGGATCCACATAAACCAGACCCACAGGTGGTGGCCCTGGTGCGTGCTCTCTCTCTCTCTCTCTCTCTCTCTCTCTCTCTCTCTCTCTCTCTCTCTCTCTGCTTAAAAATGAATAAATAAAATATTTTAAAAAACAATAGGAACTTTATAAAAAAAAAAAAAGCTGCATTCCAGGGCAAAGAACTTAGAGAACCTCTCAGAAGGCCAAATGAGTAGTGGATTTTCACACTGGTCTGCAGATTGCCAGCATTCGACCCCTGTGATGGCTTGACCTCCTTGTTCTTTCATAGTGCAGGCTGAAAGCCCCTTCATCTTGGAGAGGGTTGCCATGGAGCAGTCTACAAACAAAGTCTTAGAAAGCCAAGCACCATGTGATAGAGCTGTCTGAAGCTCCACTCTTGATGTCCAGGTCCCCTCCAGCATCAGAGAAGTCACCAGCTCAGTTTGAAACACTGGCAACATACCCATGTCCACTTTTCTGGCCATGCCCAGTCACTGGCCAAGAGACCCAAGAGAGTCTCTGCTCTCCCCAAGCCTCCACTTCTTGTCTCTAAAGCCAGATCCAACCCCTAGAGTTCCCTGTCCTTACACCAGAGCAGTGACAACCTTCGAGAGAGCCCTGGACCAGCTGGTGGCTGAGACATTTTGATTTCTGCATATGACAGCATGTGATTTTGCTTCCCACAAAATGGAGAAAGCCAGACTGGGGAGAACTCCTGTTCCATGTCACCTGTTGCAAGGGGTGAGGACATTCTGCTGGTATCAGCACAGTGAGCATATTTTCAGCACTGCACTGGTGGCTACTGTCCCCACTGTTGTGACTGCTACTGCTCCATCCTCACAGCCACCTTGTGCAGATGGCAGGATGTTCTCCATCTCATAGCCCTGAGTCTCCTTGGAAAGGGACAGTCCTTTTGGAAAGCTATCCAGTTGGGTATTCCATGGCCCAGGGCGAGACAGGCAGGATTGGAACACAGAAGACAGAAAACAGGACTGGAGCCAGGTAAGTAGCACCACTGCTCGTGGAAGTAAAGCTGGTGGAACCCAAAATACTTCAAGACCAAGTGTAAAGTTTCTATCTGTTGGCTTGCTTGCTTGCTTTATCAGCCAGGGTTCTCTACAGGATAGAACCAGTGGGTTGACTATGTGTTTAAAAGCAAGCACCTTTTACCATTGAGCCATCTCTCCAGCCCTTGAATATATATATTTAATTAAAAAGGGAGCTGGGCATGGTGGCGTACACCTTTAATCCCAGCACTCTCGGGAGGCAGAGGTAGGAGGATCACCATGAGTTCGAGGCCACCCTGAGACTACATAGTGAATCCTGAGACTACATAGTGAATTCCAGGTCAGCCTGGGCTAGAGTGAGACCCTACCTCGAAAAAACAAAAAAAATAAATAAATAAAAGGTGAGTGGCGGGTTGGAGAGATGGCTCAGAGGTTAAGGCACTTGCCTCCAGTGCCTGGGACCCAGAGTTCAATTCCCCAGGTCCCACATAGGCCAGACCCACAAGGTGGTGGCCCTGGTGCTCTCGCTTGCACTCTCTCTCTCTCTCTCTCTCTCTCTCTCTCTCTCTCTCTCTCTCTCTCTCTCTCTCTCTCTCTCAAAAAAAAAAAAAAAAAAAAAAAAAAAAAAAAAAAAAAAAAAAAAAAAAAAGGTGAGTGGCTCCTGAGAAGCAACGTCCGAGGCTGCCACACTCAAGTGCACATAAGTGTACAAGCACCTGCACATGCGCCCACTCATGCACAAACACACAAGAAGTCAGTCTCTGGAGGACTCAAGGGAGTTCACCCACGTGATCTCCGCCCAGGTGTCAGCAGCCTCTTGGGCACGAGCAGGGTGCCTCTCATTGTTTCTGTGGGCCCAGGGTTCAGCACTGGGACCTCTGAGGGCTAGGGCAGTTATTTCTACCCAAGCATCACCTCTACCAGAGCACAGGGCTTGAAAAACCATTCCTTCATCTGGGTTGGTGGAGATGAGGCCACCAAGCCTGGCAGCTCGGCTTTTAAAAGTGAGAGATGAGCACTTCACACTTGCTAGCATGGCTATCATTCAAATTTTCTGCTTTTAAGTAAGAGGACTCAGGATCACTGGAGCCCTGTGCACGATTGGTGAGAACATAAACTGTGCAGCCACCGTGGCAATGTCTCACGGTTCCTCCTTGAACAGTTACGATGTGATGTTGCTACACCTGTGTTCCCAGCACTCTAAGAAGCTGAGGCAGGAAGATGTGCAGTTTCAGGACAGCCTGAATTCCATTGTGAGACCCTCTGAAAGAGGAGAGGGGAGACTAAGGAAGGGGAGAGAGTCTCTAATTGGACTGGAGGCTGGCACCACAGAAGGGAATACCTGCCTAATACTGAGGGCCTAGTCAGAAGCCGATGGTAGGGGAGGTCATGAGCCCTAGGGAAGTAATGCCTGCTCTTGTCTGACTAAATGCATATATTAAGACAACCAAACTGCCCTATAAGAACTTTTTAAAAAATGATCATACCAATATAATAATGCTACTGTCACTTTTGTCTAGAGAAGCTTCTCTTTCAGATGGCGGTGACCACTGGGATAACTCGAAAGACACCACAGTGCTGAGAAGTGACAGTGGAGTGTTCAGCACTGGGACATCTCTATCATACTTGCCGAGGCTCAGGATCTCTTGTGGAAGAGGTGGTGGAATGATTGTAAGAGTCAAAGGAAGGGTAGGACTGTGTACTGTGCAAACTTCCAAACACAAAATGGCCTTGATATTCATGACTTCACAGTGCCTGATAATACCTACACATAATGGTAGGAAAAGATGATGACACCGAGACTAATTGAGAGGGGGAAGGGATATGGGAGAGGGTGGGGAGTGAATCATAATGGTTTATTTTCTATAATTATGGAAACTATCAAAAGTTTTTTTAAAAAGGAAAGGAAAAGGAAATTTTAAAAAGCTGGGCATGGTGGCTCACAACTATAATCTCAGCACTCAGAAAGCTAAGGCAGGAGCTGGAGAGATGGCTCAGCGGTTAAGGCACTTGCCTCCAGTGCCTAAGGCCCCCAGTTCAAATCCCCAGGACCCACATAAGCCAGACCCACAAGGTGGTGGTCCTGGTTCTCTCTCTCTCTCTCTCTCTCTCTCTCTCTCTCTCTCTCTCTCTCTCTCTCTCTCTCTCTCTCTCTCTTTCTCTCTGCCTAAAAAATGAATAAATAAAATATTTTTTAAAAAAAAAGAAAGCTAAGGCAGAAGGATCCCCATAAGTTCAAGGCCAGCCTGGGCAAAAATAAGAGATGAGAGAAAGTTTGGCATGGTGGTTTGGGAGGCTGAGGCAGGAGAATTGCTAAAAGCTGTGCTGACGCAGTTTCCTCTGCTTCTATGGACCCAACACACAAACCATCTGCACTAAGAGCTCCCATCAGAGTTTGTGCCACTGTGGGAAAAGCCTGGAGACCCTCTAGCCCTGTGGTAGCTGCAATAGAAACTTGCCCTAATCCCAGAACCAGTGACTGTTGTGTGCCATGGTAAGAGACCTGCAGGCATGACTCCATGAATGATGTGACCAGGGGCTGCTCTGGCACCTATTGCATCCTCTTACCTGGGTAGAGTGCCACCTCACTGTCCTCCTAATTTTGCCATCAGAGTAGCAGGCCCGAAGAGTCCTGAGTACAGGCAGATGACATCCCAGTGCTGGCCACACACATGATGGCCAGAGAGTTAACACCTGGATGGTGGGGCAGCCCAGACAGCCTTGCCTTAGAGTTTTTCCAAAAGCACCGAAAAATCTGTCATGTGTGTGTAATATGCTTTGATTTCTGTGGTTCAAGGTAGTTTCTCTCTCCTTTCCTTTTTCTTTCTTCTAATTTAAACCACTCAGCATGGTGCCTTCCTGAAATCCCGTCACTCAGGACACAGAGGCAGGAAAATGAGGAGTGCCAACCTGGGCTACATGAGAACCTTTCTCAAAAAAAAAAAAAAAAAAAGCAAGTTGAGACCCACTGTTGAGACCAAGCGAAGGTCCGGAGGCCTGAATTCTGCCCTCTGCCCTTGCTCATCACCTATTAGGTTTGCTTCCTCCTGGCTTCTCCCATCCAAATGTGGAACTGAATTTCCCTGACCCTGATCATAGGTTGGTCTTGTGATTTATAGTGCTTGGTAAGATGTGTAAGAAGGGACATGCTGTGGTCACAGGAACCTCAAACCAGAGACAGAAGATCTGCCCAGCTGAGCCTAGCCCACATGGCAGACAGGAGCAAACAAGGGGACTGGTCTTCGCATTGGTGGAAGATCGATGAGTAGCTGATATGCAACCCTTGTCATCTTTTTAAAAACATTTTTATTGATTCATTCATTTGTAAGCAGAGAGAATGTATGGGCATGCCAGGAACCTCTGGCCACTGCAAATGAATTCCAGATGTATGCGCCACTTTGTGCATCTGGCTTTACATGGGTACTGAGGAATCAAGCCTGAGCACCTTTAACCACTGAGCAATCTCTCCAGCCCATCATTTTTGCCATCCATGTTTAGTCACTTACTTTATCTCTTCCCTGCCCACCTACTCCCACAGGCTCCCTGGAACGCAGCCCCATCAGCCACGGACTTTGTCCTATTCCAGGTGCCTCAAATGACAGCCAGTAGTACTCAGGAAACACTGGTTGGAAGAATGACTAAAGAATGCCAAAGTCAACCAGCATTTGCAGAGCCAAGCCCTAGTCACTAGACACTGAGCTGGAGGTTATGAGTGAGTCAGTCCCTGCATGCGGGAGCACTGGCCTCCTAGACTGGCTTCATCCTCCTCTGCTACCATGTGATTTAAGGAGGTAATTTGGGAGGAAGGTCCCTTTAATTCCCACAACCCATTCTAGCATGCAAAAGGCAGAAAGGGAATGACAATCCCCTCTGGCAAGCTGGGCTTGGATTCTGGTGCATGTTCCCCTCAAGCCACAGTTATCTCTGAGCAGAGACAGATGGCTTCTCCTGCATGCATTCACCTTCCATGACTTCTGCATAGAGGGACCCAAGAATTGTAGGTCCTTGTGTAGGTCAGGGCAAAGGTACTTGCTGGGGGCTGGGGAGGCTGGGGTTCAGTGGGTAAAGTGCTTGCTTTGAAACATGAGGAACTGATTTAAAATCCCCAATCCCAGTGCTGGGGAGGGGGAGATGGGGCACCCCTGGGGCTCATTAGCTATTCTAGATGAATCCATGAGCTCAAGTTCCATGGAAGAGACTGTATGTCGAGAAACAAGGTGCAGAGCGATTGAGGAAGGCACCTGGCGTCTATCTCTGACCTTCAAGCGCTCTCTCTCTCTCTCTCTCTCTCTCTCTCTCTCTCTCTCTCACACACACACACACACACACACACACACACACACACACACACACAAACGTGACCAACAAACACAAAACACAAACACAAAAGCATAAGCCAAGAAATGCTTGATGGGGAGACAACACATTTTCTAACACGGTCTACTTAGTGAGGTCATCAGCCTCACCCCTAAAGCCCTGGGCCTGCAAACAGAGTCTGAGTACCAAAGGGGTGAGACGGCTTATCAGGTTGTCCCTCTGACCGTAGTAAAGTCCGAAGGAGTCTGCCGCTGTCAAAGCGGCTGTCCCATGAGGCATGATGCTCTTACAGAGCAGCCCCACTCTGTCCACCACCCATCATTAGAATTCAAACACATGAAGTTTTTAATGAGGAAATGAAGAACCACAGTCATTTGAAGTCATTCATCCCATGGTGCAATAGCCAATCTCTTGTTATCCTTTCTGAGAGAGGGAGTGTGTGCATCACCTCTCAGGCACCATCCACCTTCTTCTAAAACAGGCTCTCTTATTGGCCTGGAGATCACCAACCAAATGTGAGCTCCAGGAATCTGCCTGTCTCAACCTCTCCAGCACAGGTCCATCTCCCCAGCCCCTAGGAGAGGGATTTGAGTGGCTTAGAAGGGATATGCCTAGGCCCAAGCCTTGGACAAGAGCAACATGGTGTCTGCCTGCCCCCTACATCCTTGGGGTGCAACCTGAATTTCTTCCAAGAAGCCAGCAGCATGTGACTTAGGAGGAATTAGGGTGGGTCCCTTCTCAGCTCAGTCCTGAGTGGAATTTCCACAGCCCTGAGCAGAGACAGGAGGGGAGGGTTGGGACACCTTCACGCTTTGATTAGGGACAAAGCCTGTCTTTATCCCAGGCCTGATGACCTCGTTCTGAGTGGGTGAATCTTACACTCCCAGCTGATGGGAGATGAGAAGGAACTCACAGGGATCTTGCTGTTGAGTGAGGAGTGTGTACAAAGGATGTGTGAGCAGCCCGCCCACACTTCCCAACACCTGCCAGGTGCCAACACTGTTCCCCCAGGCCCAGGACCCAAGATGCCAGCCCTGCTGTGACCTGAGCTCTCACCTCTGCCCAAACATTGGAATTGCCTGGGGAGTGCCAAGGAATGCCCACACCTAGGCTCCACCTGTGATCAGTTGAATCAGATGCTGAGTTGCAGCCCACATGGCGGCTTTTTCTAAAGCAGGAGTCCTACGCTCACAAATACTGAGAGCCTTCTTTTTTAAATTTTGTTTATTTTGTGCGCATAGGTGTGGGTGGTGTGCAGGCACACGTGTGTGCAGGTATACATGCACATTGTGGAGGCCCTAGGGCCTCATCAGTGTGTCTTCCACATCTCTCCTCTTATTCTTCCAGACAGGGTCTCACTGAACCCAGGAGTCACTGATTCAACCAGACTAGCTAGCCAGTGAGCTCCAGGAATGCTACCCCTGTTTCCCCAACACTGGGATTACAGCTCAGGATGCTACGCCAGGCTTTTTGGTTTTGTTTTTTTCAAGGCAGGGTCTCACTCTAGTCCAGGCTGATCTGAAACTCACTCTGTAGTCCCAGGCTGGCCTCAAATTCACAGAGATCCTCCTACCTCTCCACCACCACCACCCCAGTGCTGGGATTAAAGGCATGCACCACCACACCCATCTTGCCTGGCTTTTAAAAAAATATTATTTATTTGGGGAGAGAGAGGGAGAGGGAGAAGGAGAGAGAGAGAGAGAGAGAGAGAGAGAGAGAGATGCAAGGTTCTCCTGCCACTGCAAATGAACTCTAGATGCCTGTACCACTTTGTGCATCTGGCTTTACATGGGTATTGGGGAATCAAACCCAGGCCAGCAGGCTTTGCAAGCTCTTTTAAGCACTGAGCCATCTCCCCAGCCCCTATGCCTGGCTTTTACATGACTGTTGGGGATCGGTGCTTATATTTGCATGGCAAGCACTTTATCCACTGAGCCATCTCCCCAGCCATGCCTACTTGTCTTGTGCCAGGCTCTACAACTTTCATATGTACAATATCAGTTTCTTTACATGAGCCTCTAGGGTAAGCACTACTATCATCTCTATTGAAATGATGAGGAAGTTGAGGCACAGGGCAGTGAAGTTTCTTGCCCACTGCCAGGAGGCACCTGCTGAGGGCAGAATCCTCATGTACACACAAGGAAAGGGAAACAATCAGAAAGTCAAAGTGGGTCACAAGCCAACTCCAAATGCCATGTTAATGAAAGAGGTATGAGTTTGTTAGAGACATAAAGGCCTGAATTCAAATCCTGAGCCAGTTATTCTCCAGCTATATGATTCTGGGCAAGGAAGCTACTTAATATCTCCATGCCTCAGTCTCCCCATGGGTACTCATCTTGTGAACGGAAATCCCCCAGCACAGGACCTGGTTAGCAGGCTGGGGGAGTTCAAGGAAGACTGGTTCTGCTTCTGCCCTCTTGTCAATGTCAGAAGAGAGAAGCTCGGTGGGGCCTGTTGGGATCTTCATGGCAACCAGCACCTGGTCTCATGCCTTCACAAAGCTGACAGGGACTTGTTGGAAGAAGCTGTGTACCTTCCAGCCAAGAACTAGCCCTCTCTGGTGGTGCTGAGGACTGAACTGTCACTCATGCTAGGCACGTGAGCTACTACTGGGCCTGCCACACCTCAAGCCCATACTAGTACTAGGCCAGCCCTCCCTCCTTCCTTCCTTCTTCCCTTCCTTCCTTCTTTCTTTCTCTTTTTTTTCTTTTCTTTTTTGTTTGAGGTAGGTCTCGCTCTAGACCAGCTGAAATGGAATTCACTATGTAGTCTCAGGCTGGCCTTGAACTCACAACGATCCTGATCCTCCTACCTCTAGCTCCCCAGTTGCTGGGATGAAAGGCGTGAGTCACCACACCCTGCTTTGATCTTTCTTTAATTGGCATTTCTGAACACACAGACAGACTTTCTCCATCCATCTCCACGCATCAGCCTGCTCATTCTGTGATGTGAGGTGAACCCTCCTCTGCCTCACAGCCCTGGAGGCTCTGTGATACTTGGGTGCATGAATATCCAACTCTGGGTTTTTGTCTCTGTATGTGTGTAGTATGCACACATGTGTATGCACGTGTTTGGGTGGGTGGGTATGCACGTGAGTGCATGTGACTGCAGAAGCCAGAGGTTCATGTTGGGGGTCTCTTTCAGTCACAGAATCTCGCTGAACCTAGAGCCAAACTAACTAGGCAGTAAGCCCCAAGGATCCCCTGTCTGCCTCCACAGCACGGGATACAGGGCTGTGTCACCATGCCCAGCTTTTATATGGGTGCTGGGGATCCAAACTCAGGTGCTCATGTTTGCGTGGCAGGTATTTTACGCACTGAACCATGTCCCCAGCTCCATAGTCCTTTGAATACTGTGATTTTTCCTGTGGAATCATGTTCTGAGGACTGAAGGGGACATCAGGGTGCTGGCCTTTAGCCTCTGATTGATGGAGTCCAGAAACTAAACTGTGGGAAAGGCCAGTACTGTGACTGACTCTCACTTGACGTGTCTCCTGACCTCATGGTTAGTCACTCTTCACAGCCCTACTTTCTGGGGCAGATCACATTATAACACAATGATGAAAATGCCCAGCAGATGGCACCCAAAACACGTGAGGACTATCCTGTAGGCTTCCAGGGCCGCAGCCCAGAACCTCTGAAAGAGAAAGAAGAGTAGGGCTGTCACCTGTGCCCTCAAAAAGGGACAATGGTACAGAAGCATGATGGAAGTACCCAGGCTGGTAGGTTTTGCAAGTAAGTGCCTTTAACTGATGAGCCATCTCTCCAGCCCCTAAAAAGTCTTATAAAAGTATTCATGTTAGAATTATATTCTGAGGACTAGGGACATAGTTCTGTTGGTAGAACGTTTGCTTAGCATGCACATGGCCCTGGCCATCAATCCCTAGTACGTAAACCATGGTGGATCACAACTGTAACCCTAGCACGGGAGGTGGAGACAGGAGACAGGAGGCTCAAGGTTATCTTTGGCTACATAGTAAGTTCAAGGCTAACCTGAAATACATGAGCACCTGTCTCAAAAAAAAAGGATATTCTGGCTTTGTGCGAAATCACAGGTTTTTAAATATGCACTCTATCAAAGCATCCTGCTAATTAATTGGGAAGTGTCTTTCAGTTGACACACTTCTGTCTTGTGACAGTCATTCACACTGCTTACAGGAAAGGATGATTGTTACAGGTAGATTCCAGTTCAAAGTCTCATTGGCCAACATACCTTCCTGTCATGTGCCTATGATTCCTCTGGACTGGGGTCTTGGCCACCAATGTTCATATGACAACACGATGGGACATGGTGGACAAAGGTGCTTGCTAAGTACCTACTTGGACAAGTGACAGGACTCTGGGTCCCTTCTGAGTCCTGCCAATGGTTTCTTGCTTCCTATAGTTGTGTCCCTACTGTGACTGGACTCTGAGCACTCCCACCCTGGCTCACTGGCCACAAAACATTCCCTGTCTCCGTGAGGTGAGCTTGCAGACCTGGCACTGTATGCACACACAGCACTGATATGTGGCAGTGCACCCTTCCAGCTGCAAGTGAATTCACAGGTATGTAATTCACCTGTGTGAGCCATTTCAGACGTATCAGTATTGTGCCTTCATCATAACATCGAGGAGATCAAAGATGAAAAATGGTCATAAAATCCTACATAAGGATGCTGGCCCTCCTCCCAGACATGAAGCAGAAACTAGACACCCTTTTTTAAAGGATCGCCTGGGAGGTGGTAGCCACAGTACAGACAGCCACAGGTATGTCTTGTGGGTGACTCAGACATCAAAGGCAGGCCATTGGTAAGAACCACCTTCCTTCCTGTATAAGAAGTTACAACTCCTGAGACAGGAAAAGAAAACACATTCATATGTAAAATGAATTTAGATTCTAGTCTCGGGTCATTTCACAGAGGGCTTGCGCCTACACAAACGCCCAGATTGCGAGTGTCATGTGACATATGACGTAGGACCCTGTCCTGCAGAGCACAGAACAAGATGTCTGACCTTCCTGCCTACTGCCCCCACCAATGCCAGTGGCTCCCACACTCATGACTGGGACTAACTTTCAGTGCTGGTGGGGGTGATTTTACCCAACAGAACAAGGGATTCCTGGATCAGACATGCCGCCAGCCTCAATCCCGTTAGGTCCCCCTACACAGTTTCTTTCCATTACTGGGAATCTCCTTTTATCAGGCTTCCACCCGAGTGACCAGCTGGGGACCTGCTGTCTGCCACCCTGCTGAGCATCCTGGAGGGCTGGCTGATTCTCCTGAGGTCACTGCCTTTCTTGCTGCCTGGGTGGCCAGAACTGGAACCAAGTCAAGTTCATGACCAGCAGCAGAGTCCAGGGCAGCCACAGGCTCCTCTCCCCCACCAGGCAGGTGACATTATATCACTGCTGACATCCTGTCTGCCACTGGAAAATTCCTGAGAATTCCTGTGAACTGACATTTTTTTTTTTTGTGCTGAGCACAGATTGGTTTTTGGTTATTCACATCAAAGCTTTTTAAAATAAAGTGTCATAAAATAAAGTAGCTCAGTGGTAGAGTGCTTGCCTAGTATTCGTGAAACCTTGGGTCCCATCCCCAGCATGGCGTAAACTAGAGAGATAGGGGCAGGAGGACCAGGAACTCAAGGTCATCCTCGGCTATATATCAAGTTCAAGGCCAGCCTGGGCTACATGGGATCCTGTCTCAAATAAAATAAAAAATAAAGTCTAACTTTCGGTTGGAATCTCCTGTCTCACCATTATTGCTAACTATGGATCTTTCAAGGGATAAATTACACACTATAAGGAAAACAAGTCCTAAATGTACAATTCTCTGAACTTTTGCATGTGTTTCATTAAGAAACAAGGATCCAGATATAGCTGGGGAACTGGACTCCAAAATCCGCAGATCAGCATAGAGGAAGTAGAGTCAGAAGGATCAGGAGTTCAAGATCATGCTTGGCTACATACTGAGTTTAAGGCCAGCCCAGGCTACTGTGATCCTGTCGAGAGAGGGGGGGGGGAGAAGGAAAGTGAAGAGAATGGAGAGGAAGGGAAAGAAAGGAAAGGGAAGAGTCACATCACTCCAATCTTTGCCTCTGACTTCACATAACCTTCTTCTTGTTTTTGAGACAGTCTTACTATTTAGCCCAGGTTAGCTGCAAACTCGTGATCTCCTGCCACAAACTGTGGGAATACAGTATGCATCCCCACGCTTGCCTCTATCTATCATCTATCTATCATCTATCATCTAGCTATAATCTATCACCTATCATCTATATATTTATCTAACATCTATCTATCTATCATCTATCATCTATTTATCTGTCTTCTATCTAAAGTGCTGGGGATTAAAATTGAACCCAGGGCCTTTTACATGCTAGACAAGTGCTCAACCACTATGTGTGTCTCTTTTATAAAGGTGTCTTCAGATAGAGGGCTTACCGCAGTCTAAGATCAAGTGTCATCTAGAGACCTCTTTAATTACATCCACAAAGGTCCCTTTTCCAAATCAGGCCACAGTCACAGGTTCAGGGATGGGGATGGGGATGTGGACATATATTTGGGGGAAGACACTATTCACACACTGCCACCAGTATCAAGTGCATAAAGTAAATTAAGTAAGCCTCTTCATCTTTATCAGTTACCCATAGCGTTCCACCAGCTCCCAGGGTGTCCTTCCAGAGACAGTTTCTATGAGTAGGAATATATGTTCACATGTATGTGTCATTGTTACATAAGTAGTAGCATGTTCTACACTGTTCTGTGCTTGCCTTTCTTGCTTAATGCATTTTTTGTTAGTATTGTTTTCTTTAATTTAGTTTTGTTTGTTCTGGGGGATTTTCAAGGTAGTCTCACTCTAACCCAAGCTGACCTATATCACTCACTCTTGTAGCCCCAGGATGGCCTAGAACTCACAGCGATCCTCCTACCTTTGCCTCCCAAGTGCAGAGTTTAAGGCATGCACCACCACTGTTTTAGTCTTTCTGAATCAGCTCTGGGATCAGTGAGAGAGCCTGTCGGAAGAAAAGAAGGTAGAGTATTAGAGGAAGATCCCTAACATCAGCCTCTGGCTTCCATGGGTATGTACACACATGTGCATGCACACCCACACACTTAGGCCACACACAGGAACACAGATACACACATGCCAAAGAAAAACCCTCCTTTATTCTGGCCACACTCACCATTCTGCAAACCCTTTCCAGCCTGGTCCTCAATCAGGAGTATTTTGCTAAGTTTCAGGCATCGGCCAAGTGTCATCTTGATTCCATCCGTAGATATACTTATAGTTTTCTATGTTGTTACAGTGTCATCTCAGGTGCATTTCCACAGTTGTTACATGAGTTAACATGAGTTACATGAGTTGTTACAGTGTTACAGTGTCACATGAGACGATGTTCCTCATGGGGCACATGGGACCTAATGACAAAACCATCAATCCACGGTTCTTATGTGGACTTAGTCTTAATTTCTCTAAAAATTGTGCTGTAAAGAACATTTTCTTTCAAATTGTTTTTAATTTTTAAAAAATGGGGGAGGAAAGAGTAGATTTCCAAGCATGGTGTTTTTCAGTCAAAGACTATGAACAGTTCTGGGGTGTGAACTCCAAGTTGCCAAATTGATTTTTCAAGGGCTGAAAACACTGCTGGTGCTACCTGACTCAACCCTGATTCAGGGCTGGGTACCCTCTACTTGTCAGAAACCACTGGGGCTCAGCAACTTGTCCAAAACATCAGGGACTTGCTGAGCAGGTTGTGATCTGGCTCTGGTGGGGGTCTTTCTCATCCCAGCCCCTGATGAACATGGCTTTGGGTTCTGACAGATGTGGCTTTGAGTTCTGATTCTGCACCTTGGCCTTGGTCCAGTCATTAACCATCTCTGATCTTGTCCCCTCGTCCATAAAAGGTATGGTCCCAACTGTCCCTGTTTTCTGGCATTGAGGGAGTCCCTAAAATATGGGACTTCCATTGTTAGAGCAGCAAAGCTGAGGCAATCAGGGACAAGGTGGTCAGTCTTGTCATCCCAGCATTTGGGAGGAAGAGGCAGTAGGATCTCAAGTTTGAGGCCAGCCTGGACTACATACGGAGACTCTTATTCAAAACAAATAACAATAGCAACCAAACCACACATAGACACAACAAAAACAATAGGGGCTGGTATATAACTCCATTGGTAGAGTGGTTGCCTTGCACGCACAAAACCCTGGGTTTGATTCCCAGCACCACAAAAATTGGACATGATGGTGCACGCCTGTATCTTAGCACTTGGGAGGTGGAGGCAGGAGGACCAGGAGTTCAAAGTCATATTCAGCTACATAGCAAGTTCAAGACTAGCCTGGATGGGTTGGAGAGATGGCTAAATGGTTAAGGCACTTGCCTTCAGAGCCTAAGGACCGGGGTTCAATTCCCCAGCATCCACATAAGCCATATGAACAAGGTGGTGCATGCGCAAACTCTCTCTCTCTCTCTCTCTCTCTCTCTCTCCCTGTATCTCTTTGCTTACAAATAAATAAATAAATAAAATATTTTTAAAATAAATAAAAATAAAAAAGACCAGCCTGGGCTACATTAAATCCTGCCTGTCTCAAAGTTAATTAACTAATTAATTAAAATCCTACTTTATCATTTTTTCACTTAGGCACCTGCCTGTGGCCTGTGTTGAGACCCCCACTAGGGTCTAGCCTTTCTACATGACCCAGTGTCCCTAACCCTCTGTGGCTGATCTAATGTTGGTGCTCTGGGCTCCTAGGACTGTACCCTCTCTCTATTGAGGCTTCCCTCGCTTGGGGGTGGCATTGGCCAGCTCACGTGGGAGCTCCGCCCCAGCTCTCCATGATGTGTTTGGGATGGGGGATGTTGGATGTTTCTTCATGGATCTGTTTACTCTGAATGTCTTCCTGGCTACTGTGTATTTCTGAGTGCTGGGATCTGCACGATCCAACCCCAAACACACACACACTAGAAGCCTCTGATTTGTGTTATTTGGCTGTCAGCTTCTCTCTGGGTATTTTTGTTTGTCTCTATTACCAAAACATGAAAGATGGATCTGAATTCTCTGTTTCTTTATGAAAAAGAAAGCAAGGAGAGAAAATTGCTATGCCGTGCCATTCTCTTTGAAGTCTGGTGTTTGGGTGTGTGGTGTATGTGCACGTGTGCACACCTGTGGGAACACACTCGCTTGAATCATTGGTAGACTGCTAACTGCAGCTCACTTTATGTGTGGAGAAACCTCGTGACGTTTTCTGAGGAGAAAGAAAGTGACATAACACCCAAAGGGGAACAAGATTTAAGCATTGAAGAGCTTGCCTACAATGTGCACGGCCCAAGATTCAATCCTCAGCAGTGCAAAACACACACACAAGTACTGTATTTGTGTGAGTGAGGTTCATCCCTTCCCACCCTCCAGCCCGGTAGGCAGTCAATTGATTGAATGGTTCTTCTGAGATAGAGTCTTATATAGCTGAAGCTGGCCCCCCAACTTATTTATGTAGCCAAAGATAAACTTGAACTTCTACTTTTCCTGCCTCCACTTTCTGAGTACTGGGATTACAGATACAGGCTACTACAAATTGAACCCAGGATCTTTCCTTTTTTTTTTTTTTTCGGAGAGTCTCATATAGCCCAGGTTGGCCTTGAACTCACTATGTAGCTGAGGACAACCTTGAATTCCTATGCTCCTGCATCATGCTCCTGAGTAATGAGATGACAGGTATATACCATCATGCCCACCTCCTTTCTTTCGTTTTACAAGCACAGCAACTGCAGGGGCTCTGGATTTGTAACCAAGTCTTATTCCAGGACCCTGTCTCTACTCTCCAAATAAAACTTTGCATTTCTCTTCCCATGTATACTTTTATACAATGATAGGTTGGACATCCCTGATTTAAAATAATGGAGACCAGAAATATCTCAGATTTGAGAATTCTGAAATATTTGCATACACATAATGAGATGTTATAAGAGTTTTATGAGTTACTTTTCTTGTCACTGTGATAAGATGCCTGACAGAAAGGACTTACGGGAGGAAAGATTTATTTTGGCTCGTGGTTTCAGTCCATCATGGCAGGGGAGGAGTGGTGGTGGGAAGAGGCTCGTGGCAGTGGGGTCAGCAGAGCAGCTGCTGGAATCATGGCGCGTCAGGAAGTAGAGTTGGAAGCAGAAGCAGAGCCAGGTGATCGCCCTCAAGACCTGTCCTGGTGCCTGTGTCCGCTAGGTAGGCTCTACTCCCAGGTTCCACAACTTCTCCAAACAGCACCACCAGCTAGGGACAAGAGTTCAAGCACACAAACCTATGGGGGACATTTTGTCTTCAAACCACTGCATGAAAGGACCCAAATCTAAAGATGAAATTCATATCTGTTTCACATACATTACATTATCAGAGTTCTGTAGAGGAGCAGAACTGAAAGAACATGAATTACTAGAGTGGATTACATGCTTTGGGCTGGGCAGTCCAAAAATAGTTGTCTACAGGGTTGGAGAGGAGGCGTTTGCCTGCAAAGCAGAAGGACCTGAGTTTGAGTCCCCAGTACCCACATAAAGCCATATGCACAAGGAGTTCGTTTGCAGTGGCTAGAGGGCCTGATGTGCCCTCTCTCTCTCTGTCTGCCTCTCTCTCTTTCAAATAAAATAAAATAAAAAGGGTTATTTAAAAAATAATTGTCTGCAGTCTGGAGAGCTGGAGAACCTGGTAGCTGCTCAGTCTCCAAGGCTGGATGGCTCAGCAGTCCCAATCTGACACTGGAGGCCTGAAGCTTTCCTGGAGAGCTGCCACTCTTCAGTCCATGTTGGAAGACTGGTGAAACTGGGTTTTTGGTGTCCGTGGAGGTTGGCAGCAACAGGAGAGGCACACACCAGCAAGGAGCGCAGGCAGCCAGGCAAACATCCCTTTGCTCGCTCGGAGTTTTTCCTCCATCAATAGACACAAGAGGCATGTCTTTCATGTGACTCCTGATCTGATCAAGTTGATGACAGAAATTAAACCAACACATACATCTCAGACACATAGCCAAAAAGTGATCTCATATTTTGTGTGTGTGTGTGTGTGTGTGTGTGTGTGTGTGTGTGTGTGTGTGTGTGTGCAGGTACCTATGCATATGGAAGCCAGAGGTTGTCATTCTAAGGATGGTTGTCATCTAAGGAACACATCCACTTCTTTGTGACACAGTCTCTCATTGGCTTGGAGCTCACCAATTAGTGACCAGTGAGCTCTAGAGACTCATCTGTCTCCACCTCCCCAGTGCTGGGATTTCAAGCGCTCACTGCCTCACATGGCATTTACATGGGCACTAGGAATCAAACAGGGGCCCTCCTGCTTGTGAGGCAAGTACTTTACAAACTGAGCCGTCTCCTCGGCTCCCTTGTGTAGGGTTTTAGTCATTCAGTGCATGAAAATTTCACGAAGTGACATGTTGGTGCTGAAGAAGTTTTGGAGGACAGAGCACGTTGAATTCAGGATCTGTGATGTTCCACTTGGACTACTCACTACTCATTTATGTCTGCAAAAACTAGGCACTGTATTTATGTTTCCAAACTCTACATAAGTGATATTGTGCTGCCTCAGCCCCTCTGCAGATTGCTTCTGATAGTACTTGTACATTCAGAGTTTCTACTTATTAATAAAGAAAAATGATCAAAAAGAAAAAGCAGCAATAAAATAAGATGGAGAGCAATTAAAGAAGACACCTCTATCCTCCACATGCATGTGCACATGTGCATGAACACCCCCACACACGTACCCACACACATACAAACACGCGCACACACACATACACCATATTATACACATGCACCTCCCACACACACACACATACACCACACCATACACATGCAAATGAATAGAAAAGCACATCTCTGGGGCTGGGGATGTAGCTCAGTGGGTAAAGTTTTTGCCTAGCACATACCAGGCCCTGAGTTCGATTCCCAACACCACATAAATCAGATATGGGGATGCATGTCTGTAATTCCAACATTTGGTAGGTAGAGGCAGGAGGATCATAAGTTCAAGGTCATCCTTGGCTATAGAGCAAGTCTGAAGCCAGCCTGGGCTCCATGAAACCCTGTCTAAATAAAAATAAAATTAATAAATAAAACACCACATTTCTGGGTGGCCCCACCTGGGTGGGGACAGTGATCTGTGTCTTCATGAGCTCTTTGGGGGATTTTGATGCACTCTCAGGTTTGAAGACCACAGCTGTCAAAATTTGGGGGAAGGAAACATGCCTCACCTATCCTGGGGAACTTGACAAAGCTTCAGAGGCTGCGTGGAGGTCTGCAGCAAGGCGCCTGAGCCTTTAGGAAGATGTCTCTCCATCCAGTGCCTGGGACCCACTGAAGAGTCCTATTTCGGTGTAAGTGTACTGAGCAGACAGGGCCAAGGCCACTGACACGGGTGGCTCTTTGCTCCGCAGTCCAGTCACAGCAGCACCCTGGGAAGCTGGGGTGAAGTGTCCAACCTCAGATCACACCCTGATCCTCAGAAGCAGGTCTCATTTCTCGATCTCATGGTAATCCTCCTGCCCCCGCCTCTTGAGTCTGGGATTACAGATATGCTCTGTAATCACGCCAGCCTGAGAGTCTGATGTCTGCCAGGCTCTCGGCACATCTCTGGTTCAGAGACTTAACTCCAAGTAGCAAAGGACTAACTGATAGCTATGACAGCCCACAGGAAGGATGAGGGCAGCATCTGTGACCAGATACATTTTTATTTTTCTAGGGCTATCGTAACAAAACACCAAACTAGGTGGGCAATTTAAACACCAGAAATTTATTTTCTGACAGACTGGAGGCAGGAAGTACAAAGGTGTGGGCAGAGCTGGCTACTCTCAAGGGCCCTCTCCTTGCCTTGTAGATACCACCTTCTCCCTCTGTGGACATGAAAGTCCTAACCAGTCTTGTGGGATTATGACCTGCTAATCTGACCTTATTTTACTTCATTGCTTGTTCATGCTCTCTAAATGAAGTTGCCTAGAGTGCCAGGTGTTGGGGGGGGGGCCTCAGCACAGGGGTGGAATAGGTCACATCTCAATCTACAGCACCAGCAAATGCAGCCAGGTATGGTCACACATATCTGCAATCTCAGCACTTTAGAGATGGGGTCTGGAGGATCAGGAGTTTCAGGTCAGCCTGGGCTACATGAGACCCTATCCCTAAACAACAGCAAAAAAGCCACCAGCAAATTCTTTTCAACCTGGTTTTACCTACATCCATCTCTCTGGACAGTCCTGGCCCTCCTGCTGCTTTTCAGCCTGAAGTCAAAGTTGTTTGGGTTGTGCTAATCTCTCACTTTCTGCCAAGTTGATGAAGGTACAATATTTTATTTATTCCCACCCCAATTTGTGTGTATGTGTGTGAACTGAGATTCTTCTCCTGAGTCATTGCTTTTGCTTTGGGAAATTCCCTGTTCCTTTGTCTATTCTGCAGGTGGAATTGAAAGCTAACCTTCAACATCTGTTCCTGGTAAATCCTGGAGACTCACCTACATAGCAAGAAGCTTCTGTTGGTCTCAGCTTCTCTGAGACTTGTTTATGGAATTCTGTGCCCTGGGATACACAGATTTCCCCCCCCCCTCTCTTTATAAAAGCTTCAAGTAGTCAAATGTTTGAAGACTCATTGCTTATCTTGTTTAAGATATCCTTTCCTACACCAAGGTTATGGAAATATTGTCATATATTCTCAACTAAATATTTTCAAGTTTTGTTTCTCATATGTTGGCCTCAATCCATCTGGAATTTGTGTGTGTGTGATGCATGAAAAGAATTTCATTTGAGTTTCCACTGGATTGCCACAGGCTGTCCCTACCCTATTTCATACTTTGTTTTCATGGGTGGGCAGAGGTCCTACATGCTACGGCCCCTTCTCGACCCACACTTAAACTCCCTCTGGGGTTGATTACCTAACCCAGTGCCTGCCCCAAGGATGAGCCTCATGCTGCTCTTCTAGAAAGGGGTTTTGAGTTGAACAACAGTTGTGTGGGTCTTCCATAATGAATTCCCACAATCTTGTAGCTTTTTAAAAATATTTTTATTTATTTATTTGCAAGCAGAGAGAGATAGAGAGAAGGGAGACAGACAGCCTCTGCAAACAAACTCCAGATGCATGAGCCACTTTGTACATCTGGTTTTATGTGGGTACTGGAGAATAGAACCTGTGTCCTTAGGCTTTGCAGGCAAGTGTCTTAACCACTGGCCATCTTTCCAGCCCTAAAAATATTTTAATTTATTTATTTGAGAGAGAGAGTCTAGGTGCTCCAGGGTCTCTTGTCATTGCAAATGAACTCCATATGAATGTGCCACTTTGTGCATCTGGTATTATGTGGGTACTGGGGAATTGAACCCCAGGCTGGCGGGTTTTGCAAGCAAACACCTTTAACCACTGAGAAATTTCCACAGCTTGTTCTCTCTCTCTCTCTCTCTCTCTCTCTCTCTCTCTCTCTCTCTCTCTCTCTCTCTCTCTTTTATTTTTGGTTTTTAAAGGTAGGGTCTCCTTGCTCTAGCCCAGGCTGACGTGGAATTCACTATGTAGTTTCAGGGTGGCCTCGAACTCACAGTCATCTTCCTACCTTTGCCTCCCAAGTGCTGGGATTAAAGGCATGCACCACCATGCCCGGTGCTTTCTCTCTCTCTCTCTCTCTCTCTCTCTCTCTCTCTCTCTCTCTCTCTCTCTCTCTCTCTCTCCTTTCTTTCCTTCCTTCCTTCTTTTGTTTTCATAATCTTTTTTAAAATTTGTGTGACAGGGTCTCACTCTGTAGCCCAGGATGGTATTCTATTCACTGGTGGGTATACTAGGGCTTTTTGCTGCTGCAAATAAACTCCAGACTCACTCACCAATTTGTGCATCTGGCTTTCTGTGGATACTGAGAATTGAACAGGGGCTCTTTTGACCACTAAACCATCTCCTGATCTCAGACCCACATTATTATTTTTTTTTTAATTTTTGGATTTCTTTCTATTAGACAGGGTCTCATGTATCACTGGATGGTTTTGAACTCCTTAGCCCACTGCCTTGGCCATCCAAGTGTTAGGATTACAGGCAAATTCCACCATGGTTGGCCCTGGCTTTAAACTTATGACAATCCTTCTGCATCAGCCTTGAGAGTGCTGAGAACACTGGCCTGCACTACCCTACTGGCTGCTTCTTAGTCTCTTAAAACAACTGCAGCTGTGTGTGCTGACAAACCCTTGTAATCCCAGCACTCTGGAGGCCTAGAGACAGGAAGTTGAC
>PVHP010000966.1:41462-120084 GCA_004024765.1 Zapus hudsonius | reverse complement strand
AGGAAAATCCATCAGACTTACCTCAGACTTCTCATTAGAAACCATGAAGGCTAGAAGAGCTTAGAATAATGCTTTTCAGGGCCTAAAGAAGTATGGATTTCAACCTCGACTACTGTACCCAGCAAAGCTATCCCTCATAATAGATGGAAAATTGAAAGTGTTCCATGAAGTAAACCAGCTTTATGACTATTTGAACACAAAGCCAAAATTACAGAAGATTTTACAAGACATATCCCACACAGAAGAAATAAGAAATCTACCTCAGAAGAGTATCAGAAATCAGGCACGACAATCACAGTCAGTATGCTATTAACAGCAGCACAGACACCAACCTCCATTAACCCTTCAACATGGCAGGGCTAAGAGCAAACCTCAGTTATATCTCTGAAAATAAATGGACTTAACTCCCCTATTTAAAAAAAAAAAAAAAAAACCAGACTTGCAGGGTGGATCAGAAAAATGGACCCTTCCATATGCTGTCTTCAGAAAACGTACCTTACCTCTAAAGATAGCATTCTTCTTAGAGTAAAAGGATGGAAAACATTTTATCAGGCATGTGGAAGTAAAAAGCACGCGGGTGTGCAAACATTAATTTCTGACAAAGTAGACTTTACACCAAAAACAATTAAAAAGGATAATGATGGTCACTTTTTACTCATCAAAGGAATGATTCAAATGGAAGATATCACCATCATTAACATATACGCACCAAATTTAGGTGCAACACAGTTCATAAAGGAAACCCTACTCAAAAATAAAGCAGAAATAGACTCTAACTCCATCATAGTAGGAGACTTTAACACACATCTATCATCTCTAGACAGATCAAGCAAACAGAAGCTCAGCAGGAACATAATAGAGCTCAATAACACCATTGACCAGCTGGGGATAACAGATATTTACATAACGAACATTCCACCCCAAAGACACAGAATATACATTCTTCTCAGCAGCACATGGGACTTTTTCTAAAATTGATCATATCCTAGGACATAAATTATCCCTAAACAAATTCAGGAAGATTGACGTAGTTCCTTGCATCATATCAGACCATAATGCATTAAAGGTAGAAATTAACAATGGAACAGGATCCAGAAAATGCACAAAGTACTGGCGCCTGAACAATTCGCTCCTAAAAAATGTTTGGGTCATCCAAGAAATAAAAAAGGAAATTGAAAATTTCCTAGTAGTAAATGATGATGATAACACATCTTATCAGAACTTGTGGGACACAATGAAGGCAGTCCTAAGGGGGAAGTTCATTGCCCTAAATGCCTTCATATCAAAAACAGGGAGGTCTCAAATCAATCATCTAACCACCCACCTAAGATCACTGGAACATATAGAAAAAGCTAAGCTGAGGAGCTCAAGACGAAAGGAAATAATTAAAATCAGAGCTGAGATTACTGAATTGGAAATCAAGAAAATGATTAAAAATAGATAAATCAAAGAGTTGGTTCTTTGAAAAAGTTAATAAGATTGACAAACCCCTGGCCAATCTAATCAAAGAACTGAGAGAGCCTAAATCAACAAAATCAGAAAAGACAATGGGGAGATCACAACAGATCCCAAAGATATTGGAAGTATCATCAGGTCATACTTCCAAAACCTCTACTCCAAAAATTAGAGAACCTGGAAGAAATGGAAAAGTTTTTGGACACCTACCAACTACCAAAGCTTAACCCAGAGCAGATAAAAGCACTAAACAAACCTATCACATACATAGAGATTGAAGATGTAATCAAAAACTTTCCCAAAAGGAAAAGCCCAGGACCAAATTGTTTATCAGCTGAATTCTACCAAGCCTTCTTCACAGAGCTGAAACCACTCTTTCTGAAGTTTGTTAGAAGCATAGAAAAAGAGGGAAGGCTTCCAAACACCTTCTTTGAAGCTACCATTGCCCTAATCCCCAAACCAGGGAAAGATGCAACAAAAAAAGAGAAATACAGACCGATATCTCTGATGAACTTAGATGCAAAAATCCTGAAAAATGTCCTAGCAAACCAGATACAATGCTACATCAAAAATGTTACCCCCCCCTGACCAAGTTGGCTTTCTCCCAGAGATGCAGGGATGGTTCAACATATGCAAGTCGATAAATGTAACCCACCACATTAATCAGCTCAAACACAAAAATCATATAGTTATCTCAATAGATGCAGAGAAGGCCTTTGTCAAAATTCAACACCACTTCATGTTCAAAGCTCTGTAAAGAATAGTCATAGATGGCTTATACCTCAACTTCATAAAGACAATTTGCAAAACGCCTAAAGCACAAATCGTTCTCAATGGGGAATGGCTCAAGGAGTTCCCACTCAATTCAGGAACAAGACCGTGGTGTCCACTTTCAACACTGCTCTTTAACATAGTGCTTGAAGTTCTAGCACAAGCAATAAGACAGGAGGCGGGCTAAAAAGGGATACAAATCAGAAAGGAAGAAATTAAACTATCCCTCTTTGCAGATGACATGATCCTTTATATATCAGACACAATGAATAGTACTAACCTCTTGAAGGTGATTAATGCCTTCAGCAAGGTGGCAGGATACAAAATTAACACACAAATATCAGTAGCTTTTCTATATGCAGAAGACAAGCAGACAGAAAAAGACATCAGAGAGGCTGTCCCATTTTCTATAGCCTCAAAGAAAATCAAATACCTTGGAATATCACTAATCAAGGTTGTAAAGGACTTATTATATAAGGAAAATATTGAAACACTCAATAAGGAAATAGAGGAGGATGTGAGAAGATGGAAAGATATTGCATGCTCATGGTTAGGGAGAATCAATATAGTTAAAATGGCAATCATGCCAAAAGCGATTTACAGATTCAATGCCATGCCAATAAAAATCCCAACCTCTTTCTTCACAGACATAGAAAAAATAATCTCTAAATTTATTTGGAAGGGCAAAAGACCTCGGATAGCCAAAACTCTTCTAAGTAAAAAATCCTACTCAGGCGGTATCATAATGCCTGGCTTCAAAACATACAACAAACCCATAGTAACTAAAACAGCATGGTACTGGCATAAAAACAGAAAGACAATTGAAGGCCCAGCTTTAAATTGAAGTAACTTCAGTTATTAGGTCTTTGATAAGAGGGCCAACAATTTACGCTGGACCAAAGATAGCATCTTCAACAAATGTTGCTGGAAGAATTGGATAAACACTTGTAAAAAAATGAAAATAGACCCACTCCTTTCACCATGCACAAAAATCAACTTCAAATGGATCAGAGACCTTAATATAAATCCTGTAACCATGAACACCCTGGAAGAAAAAATAGGAGGAACTCTACATGAAATAGGAGAAGGGAAAAATTTCCTGAGCAAATCTCTAGCAGCCCAGGAAATGCAACAATCACTTAACCAATGGGACCTGATCAGACTCAAAAGCTTCTGTGCAGACAAACAAACCATACTCAGAGCCAATAGACCCCCCATCAAACTGGGAGATGATCTTTACCAGCTATAACTCAGACAAAGGCCTAATCTCCAAATCTTACAGAGAACTCAAAAAAATACATAATCTCAAACAGCCCCCTCACAAAATGGGGCACTGATCTCAACAGAGAATTCACAGAGGAGGAAACACAAATGGCCTTGTCCCATCTAAGAAAGTGCTCAGTATCCTTAAGCATCAGGGAAATTCAAATCAAAACCACAATGCGGTACCACCTTACCCCAGTCAGAATGGCAATCATAAAGAAAACCAACAACAATCTTTGCTGGCGAGGATGCAGGGAAAAAGGAACCCTCATTCACTACTGGTGGGATTGCAAACTCGTTCTACCACTATGGAAAGCAGTGTGGAGACTCCTAGACAGAATGGACATAGAACTACCAATGGACCCAGCTATCCCTCTACTAGGCATCTACTTGCAAGATGTCACATCTCAGTGCGGAAAATTTTGTACAACTATATTTATAGCAGCTCAATTCATAATAGCCAAAAACTGGAATCAGCCCAAATGCCCATCTATGGAGGAATGGACAGCGAAACTGTGGTATATTTATACGATGGAACTCTACTCAGCTGAAAGGAAAAATGACACATCGAAATTTAGGAAAAAAATTTTTCTGACTTTGAGCAGATCTTACTAAGTGAACACTCAAAAGAACAGAGAATCAAAAGCCGCATGTTTTCCCTCATATGTGGTCCTTAACCAGGATAACTGTAAACTCTACACAGACTAGTAGAAAGAAGTGAGAGGTTATGAATGAGTGGTAAAGGATGGGGGGAGGGGAACGGCTTAATCATGAGGCTAAACCAAATTAGGTTCAAAGACATAAAATCATCACTAGCATACTGTAACCTATTGAGCAAGTAGTGGGCGTCGACTTGCAAGAGGGGCCATGAGTAGTAGGGGAGAGAGTCTAAGCCTGTGAATAATTGATTAGTCTGACAGCCCCTGGTTCCAGTCACCAGTTCCTTCCCTCACTGAGCTGTTGACCAAAGTGACCCATGAGGTTCCAAAAACAAGACAGAATTCTGTCAAAGCCCTTGAATGCCCCCCCTCCCAGGCCTGAGGCAAAACCCTGTTGCTGAAGAAACCACAGAATGCCATGGATCAGCATTGAGAGACCCTTCAAGGTCTGGAATGGTAACCAGCCCCCAGGTGGTAATTAGTGTATTGCTGGAAGGCACTGCACAACCTGCCAGGGGAAGCTGATCAATGACAGCTGGAGTAAACAGAGACCACTGGCATGAAACACAGTCTGCAGCATGAATAGGCTGACCTTATCTCCTACTGGGAGAGAATACTGAACCAAGAAAGGAGCACTTGTGCAATGGAGGAGCCTGGGCCTGGGGGAGACAATCAACAGCTTTTAAATTTGGCCAAATATTCCACTTAGGGAGGGAAAGCCCTTGAACTGGAACTGAGGATTCAGGGCGATAGGCACCAGATCCTGTACTCTTGGGCTCCCAAGAAAAGATGCACTATGGGAGCGGTTGACGGGGAGGCTACTAAAAATAGAACCTTGGTAATGCAGAATTTTGTATATCTGTTAACCTAGACTGATATCACTCTCTGATAGAGAATGTGTTTGTATTTTTCAGGATGCAGCGAGAGAGTTGTGGCCCATCCGACCGTAGGCAGATAGCTGAGATCCTGGCAAGAGATGAGCCACCATAGCCATATCGTGGAGGATCCATATGGAATCCCGCAAAGTATGATGGGACAAACAAGGAACCCACCACCCCAGTCATTCAATTAACACAAGATAAGCCAGGGTGACAGAAACCAACAATTTTCTACACAAATACCCCTAAACTCACAACATTAAAGCAGCCTTAATACTCACCCACCACGACTCAGGGAACTGAGTGGAAGAGGGGGGCAGAAAGATTGTGAGAGCCGTGGTGGGGGAGAATATCAGAGACTTGGCAGCCCTCAGTAACAACACACACAGTCATGAGAACCCAGCTGAAGACTGGGCTATCCATGGTCCCCTGTCACAAGGACTGATCCAGGGGACCCACAGAGGAGGATATCCAGCTGATTGGGGATGGGGAGGGGGGCATTTGGGAATTGGGGATAACAACTCATTGTTTGCCCTCTAAATAATGTAACTCATTATGGACAATAAATATATATTAAAAAAATGAGGGGGGAGGGGAGGGCAGTGGGGAATTGGGGATAACAACTCATTGTTTGCCCACCAAATGTTGTAACTCATTATGGACAATAAAAAAAATTTAAAAAAATTAAATTTCAAAATAGCACTGACAAGAAGGGAAAAAATATAAAGATTATTCTATATAATGAAACTAGTTATTCTTCTATATATAGTAGTTGCTATTTGCTAGCAATTTTTTTTCTTTTTTGAGGTGTTCAAGTTCATTCCTATAAATGTAATTCATGTAGTCATTCAACTGTTTTTCAGTCAAAAATTATGTTGCTTTCATTACTTTAAAGTGCATTATCACAGAGTATTTATATTAAGATAGGACCAAGGTTTCATTTTAATGTTTTGTAATAATAATAATGGTACTATGAAAAATAATATATCATTTTTATCATAAACATTTTGAATAGATACTTAGCACATTTTTCTACCTAGATAATGGCCTTATGTAATATGAAAGAAAATTAAATAATGAATATATATATAAAATGAGCAACCAAAAGGGAAAGCATTCTAATAAGGAATCCTATTAAGCAGGGAAATTATGTGTGTAGGGAATGAGCAGCTTACTGCTTAAGTCATGTAAAACTAGACCAGAAACAAAAAGAAAAAGTAGAAACTACACATAGGGAAATAATGATGGTTTACAAAGGAAAGAAAGTAGGTGATGTAATGGTCATGCTCAGTCCCATTGCTATAAACGCCTTCAATCTCAGCTTAGATAGTTCCTTCCGATGCATTAATGGGTTTCACAGTAGCACATACATACATCATGTATCACATTTTGAGGCAGTGGGGTGTTTAGGTTTACAAAACTTCATATAGTCTCAATAATTATTTTTTCTCTAGGTAGGGTTTTGCTCTAGCCCAAGCTGACCTGGAATTCACTATGTAGTCTTAGGCTGGCCTTGAACTCACAGAAATCCTCCTACCTCTGCCTCTTGAGTGATGGAACTAAAGGCATGTGTCACTACACTCAGCCCTAAATACTTATGATTAAATATGATCTACTTATTTTTTATATTTTATTTATTCATTTTCAAGCAGAGAGAGAGAGAGAGAGAGAGAGAGAGAGAGAGAGAGAGAGAGAGAGAGCACCAGGGCCATCACCTTGTGGGTCTAGCTTATGTGGGTCCTGGGGAATTGAACCTGGGGCCTTAGGCACTGGAGGCAAGTGCCTTAACCGCCGAGCCATCTCTCCAGCCCTGATCTACTTATTTTTTAATTAAATTAAATATGCTTTATCTAACAAATCATTAAATCTACACATACTGAATAGATATGTTTATGTTGTCATACTTTCTTCATTTTATAATGATTAAATGTAAACATTCTTATCTCCTTGAATATTGATTATATGCAATTTCTTTATGGTGAAAAGTTTCAACATACTTCCTTTCATATTTTTAAAACACATTACTCATTGTTATTGTCTATAATGATGTGCTAGTACACAGTATAAAAATATATTACTGAAACATCGTGGAAGGTACTTTTAAAATCCTACAATGAAATGTACATAAGAGCAAAATGGATCAGAATGGCTTGGATATAGGTAAGACAGTTCCTTGAGGAAGGTTTAAGGACATCTAGAGTTATATTAAAGTACTAGAGGGATGTCAAACAAATGTTCTAACTATGAACTTCAAGGTCTTATAAATGTATATAAGCCAGACTCAAATGCAATAGATGACAGAAAAAAAAATCAAGATCGGTTCAGAAATTAATGAAATGGAATTTAAATGATAATATATTTAGTCAGTCATACAAAAGGTTAGCTCAATGAAAAGATAAACAGGGTTGGCAAGCCCCTAGCCAAACTAACCAAAATGTCCAAGAGAAAAGACTCAAATTAATAAAATTATACAAATACTGCAACTGATGCTAATCAAACAAATCATCAGAGACTGTTTAAAAACCTATCTTCCAGAAATCAGACATGGAAGTCGTAGCAGAAATAAATAAATTTCTAAGTACATTTGATTTATCAATATTAAAGGAAAAAGATATAAACAATGTAAACAGATCGATAAGATGTTGAGACCAAAGCAATGGTAAAACATGTCCTCAAAATGAAGAACCAGGACTTCAGATATTCACTGACAAAATACCACCAAGCCTTTAAGACAGAACTAATACCACTTCACAAACTTTTTCATAATATAAAAAAATCAGGAACTTTACCAAACTCATTTTACAAAGCCAGACTTGAACTCATAATGAAATCTTATAAAAACAGAACACATAAGGGCTATGGACCAATTTCCATGATTATCACAGACACAAAAATCCTCAATAAAATATTAGACTGAAAAAATATTTTAAAAAGCATACATAATAACCAATTTACTTTCATCCCAGTAATGCAAGTGTGGTTCAACAAATACAAATCAATAAATATAATACAATATATAAATATATTTGCAAAACAAAATCATATGATCACCTCAAAAGATATACAAAAGGTCTTTGGCAAAATCAATATGCAAATATCAATGTACAAGTATAAAACTTAAGCAAGCAATTATAAGCAATTATTTATTTTACTGCATTATATTGGTATTTTGTGAGTAAAAGATCCAAAGGCAATGACTTTATGTGGTTCAACCTAATAAATATAAAGATTTCAAGAGAAAAAAAGAAATGTTGCCTGAATTTTAAAATTGAGAATTATTAACATGAACAAAATCAAAATGAGGTCCAAATGACTTTAGATACAGAATTCTCATTCCATACAACAAGACAAACATACAGAGGAGAAATTGAGTGAGGAGAAATTGTGGTAGATTAAAAATGATACATTGAATGCATGGACTCAGGTGTTTTATTTAAATTTAGCTTGTACTTGAACCCCAAACAAGCAGATCCCTGCTACAGGGGACGTCACCAAGGCTGAATCATTGGAGTCCAGTCCTAAGGAGTGTTTGGAGGTAGATTTTGAGTCCAGCCCTAAGGTGTGAAGAGCAGTGCAAATCTATGGCTGTTCATGTTTTTTTTTTTTGTTTGTTTTGTTTTGTTTTGTTTTGTTTTTTTTTTTTTTTTTTGCATTTACTGGCTGTTTAATGGTGTCTATCTGTTTGGATCTATAAAAATCGCCCAGTTTCTTCCTCTGCTGATGGTGTTCCCCTGGACTGTGTAAACCTGAAATAAACCTTTTCTTCTTATAAGCTGCTTTGGTTGGGTGTCTGTCTAGCAAAAATAAGCTGACTCCAACAGCAATCACAATGGCTGATGCCTGAACAAAACTAAGAAAATAACAAATACATCGGTTGTTAATTGGCATTTAATAAAGATGGCTATGCTTATTACATTATACCAGTTCATAGAGGTATTTCCTAAACTATTTCTAATGTGATAACAGATTTGCTAAAAGCCCGAGAACATGTTAATGTGAACTGTGGCAAATGGTAACACACAGATAAATGTGAATTGTTTCTTCAGCAATTTTCATTTATGCATGACTTATAAGTTCTAGAGATCTGCTATACAACACTGTATATTGCCCATGGTTTTCAGTTAATACTCTCTCACAAAATTCAACAGAGTTGAGTTTGTTACATAACAGAATGGAGGAGAGGTTGAAAGTGAATACAAAAGACATTACACATAGAGACACTTTGCCAAGTTTATTGTAACTGAATCCCCTGTTCCCATAGAGGGATGCTGACTGTTCCCCATATATGCCTTTATTTTATTTGAGGAAGGATAACAAGTCAGCACAAGCAGCTGCTTGGACAATATCAGACATTTTATATGCCTACTATTTGTCATGACTGCAGGATTATCTAGGTTTCCAGGGTTTACAGACTTGGGGTTTATTAGAAATTCCAACTTCTTCTTCTAAGTAAAGGAACTTTTGATGATTAATCTTATGGTTTAACTTGACTGGGCTGAAGAATGTCTAGACAACAAGTAAATTATTAATTCTGGGTTTGTTTTGTGAGATTATTTCCAGATAAGCATTGATATAAGTAGACTGAAGAAGAAATAGACTTCACCAACATGAGTGACATCATTTAATCCCCAGAAGGTTTGTTTTAGATACAACAAAGAAAGAAAACGATGATCTCACTCTCCCAACCTTTACCTTCTGCCTCACGCTGCAAGGCTCCTGGTTGTTGGCAATTGTACTAGCAGGATTTGTACTGGCAACCCTTTCCACCTTTTAGGTGTTTACCCTTCGAATGATTATTACCATTCATCTTGATTTTTCAGCTGCAAAAATTAAATGGTGGAATGAATTCATGGAATCAGTCGCTTTTCTCTCTCTCTTTCTTTCATCTTTCATGCACCCATCATCTTCTTGTCTTTCATCCAAGAGTCTGGTTTTATTTTTAACAGTTAATGAGTATAGAAGCCACTGATTTGACTGGCATGTGTACCTTTCTCTTTTCTGTGGAATATGGAGCAATTAGACTAGACATATTCATATATATTATCTGGTTTAAATTCCATCACAAACACCTCTAAATGAAGTAACTCTGCCATACTGTTTAATCTATGCCCATCTTTCTTTCATCTGGCAATTGTGTACTGAGGATAATGTACAGGTAAATGATAAACGAGGGCAAAGTGTATAGTGCTCTCTACTGCTATCATTTGGCATATCACCATTTATATGAACAAGAGTGGATTAGCTTTTCAGAGACCTGGGGCACAGCAACTAGATCCCATATATTTTAAAAATCATTGACTTTATCATTAAAAGATGGAGGGCATATGTTAATGTTTCTGGCACCATGTTTGACTTCTAATAAAAGGTATTCATCACTCATTGTAACATTTTGTTTTACTAGTAATTGAATCTATGATAAGGGAAAACACCTAGTACATTAGTGAAATACATAGATATTTAATTTGTATTTGTTTCAATTTAATGATTTCAAAATTATATCACCTTTATAAATGAGGCATTTAATATCTTATATTAAGGATTTCATCTATAGTCTCAAAATATTTTAGCAACTGATTTGTTTCCAAATGTTGGTAATCTATTATATGATACAATATGACATTTTGAATTGATAATATGCATAATGTGTTTCTATTTTTATAATCAAAGCCTGAAATCATTAATATTAGCCAATTTCTATTGCGACTATGCTCTAACATCCATCATTATAAGAATATTTAAGACTGCATATGGAAAACAAATAATATTGCATTCATTTACCCATAATTTTGAAAAGTGTATTACAAGTGATAATACTCTTATGATAGCATATAAATGATAGACAAAAACGTTCCACTTTAATAGCTAAACTCTTAAAGAAGAGTTGTTTTAAATTACACTTAGAATTTCAAATAAACCTCACTGTTTAGATTAACGAAAAGACAAGGTTAGAATGTAAGCTCAGAAGAGACAATTAATTTGTTGTATGCATTAGTAACAATTTAAAGATGAAAATAGCTTCAAGCTTAAAGTAGATCAATAACTTTTAAAATGTGAATCAGGGCTTTGGTCTTGGCTTGGCCACTTGTTAAGTCGGCTGTGGTAAGAAATGAGTAAACTAACAGAGGCATCCAGACCCAAAGTTAGCACAACGCATTGTCACCCTCAGAATGTCCACATCATTTATATCTAATCAGAGGCTTAGGGCAGTACATATAGCATACATAGAGATGGTTATGTTACCAATCATTTTCTTATTAGTACATAAAATGAATTTCATAATCTTAGGCTGAAACGCCAGAAGGCAAGACAAGGTTTTCTAATTACTTTTGTGTATACAAACGACATGAGAAATCACTGAGGTCATTGCCAAATTTTTATAATCATATTATTATTATTGCTTTTATATAGCCCACTCAGTAGCTTCCAGTCTTCTAGATTAGGTGTGATAATACCTACATGTAGCTACAATAGCCTTGCTGACAGGGCAGTGAGCCACCTTGTTAGTCTTCTGTCACAGTTAACAGTGAGTGAGAGTGAAAGTTGTTATAACATATATTCTGTAATACATCTCAAAAGATAGGATTATGTGATTATTTTGCACAATGCTAAAAAATGAATGAACACCACTACAGTTAAATGATTACAGTACTTTGATGTAAGAGCCCCTTCAGAGAGATTGAACCCAGTGTGGCTTTAGGTCAGAAGAAGTAAATGCAGTAAGATGTACAGAAGAGCAAAAGTCTTTGAGTGTGCTGGGCCCATTTAGTCAACAGTGTTTACTAAGCATCTACTGAGGAGAAGAAACTGTGTTTTGACACCTAAAAAATTAAATCAGGTGAAAAACATGTCCTCTAGGAGTTCACCTTGGGTGTAGGCATGTGAGATGTATTTTATCAAATACCAAGTCAAAATGTAACACAGGGCCATAGAGATGACACAGGAGTTAAAAGTACTTCTGGTACTAGCATGAGGACCTGAGAGGCCTTTAAAGAATGCTGGAATACAAACACCAGGACCCACGTATGCAGCTGGTAATAAGCACACATGACTATGAGGTGCAGCGACCAGAGAATCACCAGGGCTCTTCTGCCCCCCCACCAAAAAATAAAATAAAATATAAATAAAAGGTAGGGGTACGACTCAGTAGTCAAAGGCACTTGCTAACAAAGCCTGCCTGGTAGGTTCAATTCTCCTGTACTCTTAGAAAGCCAGATGAATAATGTGGGGTATGTGTCTGGTTTGGAGTTTGTTTACAGTGGTAAGAGGCCCTAGCATGCGCTCTCTCTCTCTCTCTCTCTCTCTCTCTCTCTCTCTCTCTCTCTCTCTCTCTCTAATAAATGAAAATATACACAAATTAAAAAAAAAAAAACAGAGCTGAGTGTGGTGGCACATGGGTTTAATCCCAGTACTCTGGAGGCAGACTTAAGAGGACCTCTGCCTCTGTGGGTTCAAGGCCACCCTGAAACTACTTTGTGAATTGGCTAGAGTAAGAACCTCTCCCCCCCCCCACAGAAAAAAAGCAGCTAGCTCTGGGAAATTACTACTAGAACCTAGCTTGAGGAACAACAGGGCAGAAAAGTAATGGAAAGGTATGAGACAGAATAGAGAAAGCTAGGTAGGTCTTAGCTAGGGATAGAGGCCCACAGGAAACCAGAAGATGCCAAACACATGATTTCTCATGACTCACAAATGAACACTCCTAACTCGGATTAGAACTCCTGCCTGATATTGATCTGTGACACACCCTGCTGATCCCAGCCCCACCCAGATATGGATGGACTCCATGATCCATCCTCCAGATCAAACAAGAAATCAGATACCTTCCCAGCCTACCTGAACTAAACCCTATAAAGGTGGCAACCTGGGTGGGGCTCTGACTCTGATTCCTGGGCTCTTCTTGGTGAGACATGCTTCTTCCTGGGGACCCTTTCATCTGCGTCTAGTGTGATCTGAGCTTCCCCCACCTGAGTCTAGATTCCCAGCCCCACTGGGCCAGTCTGGCAGGGTGGAGATGGGAGACCTAACCCAGTCTTTTAATGTGTCTTTAATTCTGGTCTATCTGTCTAATTTACCATGTGTGGATTCCATTCTGGATCAGACGTGTGAAGTATCTCCTTCTTCCCCCACTTATCCCCTTGAACTGATGTCAAGTATGTTCCCCTCTTTGATCTGGATCTCCCCACTCTATCTGTTTCATGGTCTCTGAATTTACTTTATGTAGATTACCGCTCTGAGCTTCACTTTATAAGCCTGTTTCTCTAGCTCTCACAGGTTCCTGGTTTCATTCTAACTCTCCTCTCTAAGTTTCAATTTCTCATTAACGTCCATCTTTTGGAGATATGTTTCCCACCTGAAACTGTTCCATTCTTCCTTTCCCAGTCTTATTTCCCTTTTAATAAACTCCACAAATTGTAATTTCTCCTCAAACTCAATAATTCATAATTTGCCTTTATTTTTTCTGTTTTTATTATTCTTCATTAAAGATTAGGAAAGAACCTGAAACTCGGAATTTATAAATCTGGGGGGCACCCCTGAACCCCAAATTTATGGCATCAGGGACACCTGGTATTTTCCTCTGGTTGCCACAAACAAGAGTACAGGGTACCTTATACACTACACACACCACCACCACCCACACATCACATAAAGAAGTAAAGGAGATCAAGTATTTATCCTGATAATATAGTTCAGAGAGAGAAGGAGAAAAGTAGTCATTGGGGCTAATAAAATGGTCATGGCCTTGGAATTCAAGAATGCATAGGGTTTGTATATGGAACAAAAGGGCAGGAGAAATTCCAGGATGAAGGTAAGCAAAACCCCAAGTTGGATGAAGGATATCAAGATAGTGATCTGGTCTAGTCATCTTGAAGAAGTTCAGTTGAGTGTCATCTGAAGTAGGTGAGTGACAACACATAGCTTAATTACCATGAAGCCAAAACAACTAGAATAATTCCAGAGTACCCTTGAGTTCAAATCTTCTTGTATTCAGAGAGTTTGTTCAAGTGAAGTTGTGGTTAGCATGTTGTATCCATGAGCAATATTTGGCTTATATATTTGATCGGAATTAAAGAATTTTGAAATAACAAACTGAAGAAGTGTAAGTAAACAATGGAAGTGAGCATAATGAATGAAGTGGACATGGGGAGAAGGTGAAAACAGGCACATGTCCAGTCAGGTACCAGTACTTCTCAACTGGGCCTGGAGATGATGTAACTATTGCTTCTCATTGTGGAACTATATTAGAATGGTTACAATAGTCATTCTTTGGTTACCATGCAATCTCATTTGATATCCTGTCAGTATTCAGGAAATACTTAATTCATTTATTACAAAAAGTAGCCAGGCTAATAAAGTTGAGAAATGTTACCTAAAAAATATATAAATGATAACATGAGGGATAATTCAGTGTAGAAAAGGATGGAAGGTAATGACAGAATGAATTCTCTTTTGGAAACAGGGTATTTATTATATGATGGCTATAGGAAGGAATTTGAAGAAGTGAATGATTTAAGATTCCATTTCATGATATGGATATCTGAAGTATTTTTATTTTGAGATTTATAGAAATTAGTGATGACCTAAGAACAAGCCATAGTAAGAGATGCTTAAAACTACATACAAGAGAAGATGAATAAAAGTAGCTTGTAGGGTATACTTTAGTATAAATTTTGGTTGTCTATCTTTATTAAAACATTGGAATTTATATTAGCATCACATTAAATGAACACATCAGTTGGGAAATTTTTTTAAAAAAAATCGGTAAGATATTATCAAACCATGTGAGTGTCTGAGCTTCTGCTCAATGAGGGTAGCTTCCCTTTAAAAAATTCAATACCTAGAGTCTTTCTTAGCGTTCTTCTATTTTTAAAGGTCATAATAACCCATATATGAAATGTCTTGGTCTGGGCAGATGGCTCAGTGGGTAAGAACACTTGCTCCTTAAGCATGAAGACCTGAGTTCAACCCATAGCACCCACATAAAAAGCTGAGTGAGGTTGTACATGCTTGCAATCCAAGTGTTGAGATGGGGTGGACGCTGAAGAGCACTGATATTGAAGTTCAGCTAATATGGGGACAATGGCAGCCCCACTTTCAGTGAGCAATTTTGTCTCAAGGAAATAAAGTGGCAAATAGGAAGACAGATGCAGGGGAAGACACCCAATGCTCTCCTCTATCCATTGCACATGTGCAAAGACTGTGCACATCTGCCACACTGTTGTGTATATTATAACACATAGCACACACACATACATGCAAAAAACCAGTTTTTTTCTATACAGTGTTACACTAATAACTTAATATTTAATAATGATAAAAAATAAACCAAATAATTTGATAATTTCTATTAGTTCATTATTTCACTTTTTCATATGCAAACATGAAGTTAATGATTAAGATGTCATTTTAACCCTGTCATTAGTAAATCATGCTAAATGCTGTTAATAATAATGAATAAAGGGAAATCTTTTCAGGACATGGAGTCAGAATTTGCAGTTATTAGATCCTGTACAATATATACTTTTGCAAGTATGACTGAAACTAATTTTAATGAAGTACTTGAACCATTTACCTTACATTAACAGTCACAAAATATCTTGCTGAGTCAGAATTTACAAGTTGCAGGAAGAATAATTATTGTCTTCTTGTTTCTTAGGTCTACTAATAATGATTTCTGGTTGTAGATTCATATAAGAAACTAAACCACTTATGGTGGAATTCTCCCAGGTTTCAGATGCTTCCTGCTGAAGCCGCCGGTTTCTAAGGTCTTCCTGTTTGAGCCTATTACAGAGATGCCTCTGGATCTAGTGACTGCTACCCCTGCTCCTCCTCCCAGCAGCTTCTAGTTAAGACACTAACAAGGACACACAGCTTTCTGAGCTCTGCATTTCCTAACCTATCCATGTTCAAGGGAGAGATTGCCAATTACTTCTTTCCTCCTGCAGTATTTTCTGTACTTCTAGCATCACATTCATTCTGAGATAAATATTTCTAAGAACAATTATGCATGTTGGTTTTAAACTATTTATATTCTCTGGGAGTAACATATCAAACCTTTTCAGCTGTGCTATTTGGGACATTTTAATTCTTAAACAATCAACTCTATCTGACATCCTTACTCACCTTGCCAAGAAACTGCCCCAGTGGGAAAACAATTGTGTATTGAATTCTGTCCTATTTGACAGGTAAAAAATGAGATCTTTAAAGGGGAATGACGAATGTTTTTCCCTGACCATTGTGTAAAGAGAAAGCTTTGAACATACAAGTCACATTTCCAATTTTTTCCTGTTGATTACAGAAATGCAAATTTTTCTTCTTGTAAAAATTTTACATTTTCTGAAACCATAATCATTTGCTTAGGTCATGTTGCTCAACAACTCATTTCCAATTATGCATCTAATCACACATTTTGCTATGTGGCAAAATATCACATTTATTAAGGAACTCACTGAAATGAGTTTTTCACTTATATATAGTACTTCTGTATTTCCAAATATAGCACATATGTCATCTTCAGCTCTTATTTCTACAAAGCAATTGAATAAAGCAAGCATTATTTTCTTATTGTACAGATGCAAAAAACAAACTCAGAGGTTTTTTAAGTGACTTGTAGAGGGTTGAAATGAAGTTGTTCCTGAGATTCCATCCTGTGCTGTTTGTTCTCCATATTATTCAGTATTTAAAAGTCTGTACACATCCACATGGATATTCATTCCATCATAGATATTATGCTTCTATAGTTTGGAAATTTGTATATAATAATTGATTTTTATAGATAAGGCTTTAGATACATGTAACTCGAGTTTGGAAAGATATAAGATAAAGTTTGACATACTTGAAGTTCTTGTTAAAAATACGGCATCCATTGTGCGGCACAAATTCAAAAAGATCATCATAGATGCCTGCATGAGCCTGGCCTGGAAGCTTCTAGGAGTCTCCTATCTCTGCCCCCCACCTCCTCTTCTCGCTGCAAGCACACTGAGAATACAGACACACAGTACTCTGTTTTACTTTATGTGGGTCCTGGGGGTGGAAATGCTTTCAACCACTCAGCAGTGCCTCACTGCCATGGCATATTTAAGTTTACCTTTGGAACCAATATTACTGTATAATACATGAAAGATAGGATAATAAGTGGAAAGGAGTGCACTCATTAGGTTTAGCTTTTATCAATGAAATGAGTAGCTTGTCCTTCATGTAGATTATTAGATGGGAAGAATGATAAGGAGGTAGTTGGCTTGGGGGCCTAGTGGCAGAAATTAAAAGTTATTTTGGGAGAACATTTACTTTGTGATACATATTAGACATTAATATAGAAACATGTTAAGGTATCAGTCAGATATAAAAATTTGAACCTCAAATGAAAATCTGTGCATTATTTAATTAAGGCCAAGGGAATGAGCTGCAGAACACTACAAGTTTTGGAAGTCAGAAGAGTCAGGAAATGATGTAACATTTGAAAAGGAGCAAAGAGTGTCACAAGTGGAAGAAACATGAATTCTTAGAAAATAGGGAAAGATTTTTTTTTCAATAAATAGAAAACAATTGGTTTGAAAGCTGTAAAGGTTTCTGGAAGTTAAATTGAGGATTAACCATTAGATCTGAAAATACTGGGATCATGATGGCTCAAATCATGGCTTGATTTTGTTAAGCAGCCATGAGGCCTGAAGTTTGATCCCCAGCACCCAGTGAAAGCCTGATGTAGCCATGTATGCCAATAACCCAGTACTGAGGGAGGTGGAAATGAGAGGATTGTTGTGGATGCCTTTTAACCAACATTATGAAAACCTTGGAGGCCCAGGTTCTGAGAGACTATCTCAGAAAATAGGTGGAAGGGGAGGACATTGACATCTTCCTCTGTCCTCTGCACATATACAGGAGACACAGATATCTGTATACATGCAGCCATTCACCACAGGAGCAACACACCAAAGTTGTCATTCCCCCCCCCCCGTCACACACACACACACACACACACACACACACACACATTTCTTTCACACACAGAACACATACTAAACACACATACAAAAAAAGTGGTTCATTTTAATTGTGTCACAATGTTTGAATGCAACACATTAGAAGTGACCAGGTAATCAAGAATAAAATACAGAAAAATATAAACATGTGAAATTTTACTATGAAATAGAGAAGAGAAATATGATAGCGCTAGAGATGAATGTGGGATAATTACCCATTTTGTTGTGGTGATGTTGGCAACGTTGATGTTGTTTTTATCTTAAACCAGAGAAATTTCCAGGCATGCAGCTTTATTATAAATTTCCATTAGAAAATTTAAAGGGATGCTATAAAACTTAGATTGCAGTAGAAAGTTCACTGAAAAGCAAGTGAAAACTGATGCTGGGGAGTGCCCTAGTTTCCTAAAGAGAGTTGCAGAGACTTTCATTAATTCTTAGATGAGGGAGGCAAGGCAGAGTACAGATGTAAAAAGGTTTGAGGTTCAGAATGAGATCATTAAGAAATCTTCTGATTGCTTCTTATTTCTGTCAACCAAGCAAGTTCATCAGTGCAAAAATAGGAGATGATAAGGTATGAGAGGAAGGAGGTATAAAGTACTGTGCACATAAAATAGAATATAGATTCTTTGTTGCATAGATTTTCAGTTCTCCCAATCAAATCTCTACTCTGAATGTTTGAGACTATGTCTCAAACTTCATTTTCAAGCACTCCACCACCAAATCTAGCACAGCAGATGTAAAAAGAAGGGACAACACACAAGTGTATGTATAGCTGTGGAAAGTTATAATCTTCAAAATTATATTAATATAGTTTACCATGTTGTTAGGTCAAAGATAAAAATGGTTACAAACTATGTTTCCTGGATATTAGAGGGGTATCTCATTTCTGGTCTTCTTGAAGCTTATTCAGTGAAGGGACAGGCTATTTAAGCAGAAGTTTATTTACTTAAGCAAATCTCATACTCCAGAAAGAGATCTCAAAGGGCTCTCACAAAAGAGGCTGGAGGGAGCTCAGCCCAGTAGCTTCAGTGCTGTTGAAAGGTTTTATGACTATGAGTGGATGACATAAAATGACCCCTTTTCTCTCCAAAATTATAGTGTACTGGTAAGTCCACTATAGTCTTACTTTAAGGTATTTTTCCCAAGATCCTTTAGAAAATGAAAAGGGAGATGCAGACTCTTTTTAATTCACACATATAGGAGAATGCTCTGGTGCCTTGTTTATTTTGGCAGAGGGAACCATCTAATTAGAGCTGTAGGGATATATAACCACAAGGGGGCAATCTGACAGCTCCCATGATAAGGCTTTGGGTTTTCATGGCTACCTCATACTTTTCTTCTATTTGAAATTATTCAACATCTCTTGATTAACCTTATGGGTCTCTGTTACTTGAGACATTCTGATACCCCAAGCATTAGCAATTTTGTTAATTTTTAATTGTGTCTCTATCCTGTAACCTGATACCAGAGATTTACAATGGCTTCTCCACCTGCACACAAATAGACACAGGGCTTTGCCTATCTTTTAGGAGCCCCTTCTCATAACATAGATAGTAGTTTGATTACTTATGTCCATCTTATGATAAATGTGAAATGCAACTTTCATTTTAGAGTAAAATGGATTAAATCATAAATAGTTACTAAAGTTATAAACATGTGAGGCAGTTAAGGATTTTTTGTTTGTTTCTTTGCTTTTGGTACCTTTGTAGTATGTGGCGTGTGTGTGTGTGTGTGTGTGTGTCTGTGTGTGTGTGTGTGTGTGTTTACAGGTGTTGTATGAATATGCACATGTAGAGACCAAAGGAGAATAGCAAGCTTCCTCCTCTATCTCTCTTCTGCTTGTTTCCTTGAGATGTTGTCTTTTACTGAACCTGGGACTGCCATTTTCAATCAAACTGGCTGACCAGTGAGTGAGCCCCAGAAATTCTCCAGTCTTTGCCTCCACCTCAGGACTGGAGTTATATGCATGAGTAGCTATGCCAAGCTTTTTCAGTGAATGTTGGGAAATAGAACCTAGAAGAACTTAGCCCTCTCTGGACTTATTTTTGAGGCACTCACTCATCCATGATGAGCCACCTCCAACATCAAGTATACTAATAGTACATTTTTTAATTTATAATTTTATTAAAAAGGAAATATGAGTGTGAATAAAGTTCCTCAAGTTGTTCCAGCTTTTGAACCCTCAAATAACTTACATGAATGATCCAAATACTACTGGCCATTGGCCCAAGTTTATTATACAATTGTTGTCCCTAAATGGGGACTATGCCCCGTACTTTCTCGAATCTTCTTCATGTTATCACCTCTATATTTCACGTGTTTCTATAGAATCATAGATATATCTTTGGTCTCACATAAGAAAACTCTGTTTCTATCTTATGTGGCTATAAGATATTTCCAAAGATTACATAATTTATAAAGAAAATGAGCATCTTTTCAAGCATTTCTGAAGCTGCAAAGATCAAGGTCTCAGCATCTGGTCAGGGTGCTATTGCATCTCAAATGAGGGCATTCCATAAAGGGCAGTGTGTCCTAACACAGGGAAACTCACATATTCATGTCTAATGCTGTACTATTCATAATATCAAAGCAATTGAATCAACCTCCATGTCCATCAACAGATAAACAGATAAAATGTGATTTAAATGTTTCTTCCAAAAATCAGACATAGATTAATATAAAATCATGAAATGAATGATGAATCTGGAAAATTATATTTACTGAGGTATCCCAAACTCAAGAGAATAAATGTTTTATGTTCTCTTTGATATGTAGATCCTGGAGTTTGATTTGAATATATGTGTGTTTAGATGTGTTGGGGGACCGGAGTGTGGAACTAGAAAGGAAACAACGGAAGGACTTGTTGGAGGTGAACATGAACAAGTGATGGTCAGGGTGATGTGGGAGAGGAGTCATCAACTAAGTATTCATGAACATGCCACAAATAAGATCCATTCATACATTTGAATGCCTTCCTGAGAGGATGCATTTAGTTGATATATATATATATATATATATATATATATAGGTCCTATTTATGTAAAAAGAAAGGGCTATAGAAAGCAATCAAACTGGATTTTCAAACAGAGACACTGCTTAGATAGCGGACCCCAACCTTGAGAACTAATCACCTGCTACAGATCTCACCTCCCAATGCTGTCACAGTGATAATTACATTCTAACATGAATTTTGGAGATGTAGTTTAAACCATCACTTTAATATGTGAGCATGAAAAGAGTAGATTTTCACATTAACATAGAATTATGGAGCAACTTTAACACACAGTAAACATATTCAAATAGCCATGCATTAAACTAAAGCTTACCATGCAATTGAAATAAATATAAAGAAACAGAAAGATGTTATTTTTTAATATAATGTTTAAAAACAACCATTTATTTATATAAGAAATATCACCAAGTTTTAAGTGACTCACAAACTATCCTTTAAATTTAAACTAATTAAATGTATTCTTTGTCCTATCTTTAAAATTTTTATTTTTAGGAACAAATTATAGCAGCCACTCAAAGTTGATCAATACCTATATTAAAAAGAGATATTTGGAAAGCCTTATGGATTTGTGGCTAAGATTTGAGATTTGAAAATAATGCCTGGTTTTAATTTCTGGCACCATCATTTATTTGCTGCTTGACCAAGTGTATTAGCCAGGCTTCCTCAGAGGAAACAAACTGATATAATGAATATATATTATAAAGGAGATTGATTGGACTGACTTACATAATTATTGGTTGCAAAGCACTAGTCCAACAATGGCTGTCTCCAGCCTGGAGAGTCTGGGAACCCTGTGCTACTCAAGGAGGATGGAGGCCTCAGCCATTTCCATCTGGCTAGAAAGGCCCAAAGGATTCCTATAGAGCTTCTGATCATCATCCCACCATGGAAGGGTGAAGAATTTGGGTTCCAATGTCGATGAAAAATGGTACAACAGGCAAGATGCACTTACCACCAAGCAGCAAGAGCAGCCAGGTTAAAAGACAAAACAAAACAAAACAACAAATAAAAGCACTGATTTTCTGGAGCCTCTTTGTTCATAACCTGCATGTAGAAGGACATTTTACTTATAATATTGTACCTAATTTAGAAACCTTTTTTGAATTATGAGAAAAATTGTTTCTCCCTGTCTTCCTCAACAGCAGTACTAGGTATAACACTTGAAAGCCCGTGGCCATAGAGTGCTATAATTTTGGACTCCAAAATATGGAGTCTTTTTTTTTCCCCTTTGGTAGTCTGTGGAATTTATTAAACAGCTGGGCCATTGATACTATATAGTTTTAAAATTGTTTCCCTCACTTATGTCATAGCATCTCTCAATATAGCAGCTCCATCATTCAATTTCTACTGATAGGACTGTTGTTTGCACTAACCTAAAGACCTCAATTATTGTTCCAGGAAATTAGCATCTCCCAGTCCTGAAGATGTTTCTCCATAAGTCATGAGGAAGTCAAAGAGTTGCAGAGTCAGCTGTTGGACTCAGTATCTTGAGGAACATTAACAGCTGATTTTCAATTCTCCTTTAATGGTGGAAATAATCAAATGTGATGCGAGTATCATTTTTGAACTGGAAATAAACTAGCAAAGAAATCTACATCTTTCCTAAAATACTAAAATTTCATAATCATTTAACTGAAATGATCTAGCAAAATGCCTTCACTTCCAAGAGGAATCAATAGCATTGAATTCCAATTCATATTTTTTAAAAAAAAGCACAGTCCAACATGGTGGTATATGCCTGAAATCTCTGAACTTGGGAGATAGAATCAGGAAGATCTCACATTCTAGGCCAGCCAGCAAAACATAAGAAAACCTTGTTTTAACAAATATGCCAACCAACCAACCAAAAAACTCCCAAGCCAACAGAAAATTCTATGACTAAACAAGCAAATAAAGACCCTCCCCAAACCAACAAACTGAAACAACCAATTAAACAAAATTATACTATTAATATTTGCAGAACGATTCTCCTTTGGTTACACAAGTAAAATCTCCATTAATTCTTTACTTGGATGCACATTTTGAAGTCATCAGCTTGAATGAGCTTATTCAATTTCATTTAAAAATTTTATTTGTCATAGTACTAGCCATTGAGTTGGAAGACTTTTTTAGTCAGATGTTTGTTTCAGTATTTGCTCAAATGATGGAGCCCTTAAGACCATGTTAATAAGGTTTGAGTTCCTAAGATTATTATTGTATTGATCACATCCTTCCTCCTTCCATGCCAAAATTTTATGATTCTGAAAACCTTAGTGAAGTAAGAGTATTCATTTTGGGGTCAGTCCTTGTGATATAGTGTGGATTGCCATACCTTGTGGGACCCTGCTAAAGGGGCATGGAGGATATAGTGTTTTGCTGAGTCTGGGAGGCTTCTGGGATTGTCTCCTTCTGATAAGGAAGTTGAGGCAAAGTCTAAGGACCCCTATAAATCTAGCAAATCCTGAACACTCCAGCCCCCAGACAGGCCGCAGCTGTGCCCTGAGATAAGCAGGCAATTCAAGGCCTAAACTTAGCTCAGCTGCGATAACAAACCTAAATAATAAGGTTATGCTTCCTCTGATGACATCACCATTCTATACATGTCTGTATACATGTATAGAGTCATGTAGGCCCCTCAATTTATCTATGCAAAATAGGTATCCAAAGGGTACTGGCCCCTACCATACAAAATCATGAGATGCCCACAGATCTTGCCCCTACCAATCCTCTTGCTTCCTATGTTCCTACTTCTACCTTTTTCTCTATATAAAACAACTGCTATCTATACAATAAATGAAAACTGCCCACTGCTGCGTTTTCCCGAGAGTACGCATTTCTCTTTGGCTCACAGTTATTCCAAGCCTCTGCTCACCCAGATCCGTGGATGAACAGGGAGTTGATGCGTGCTGCAACTTCCCCACTAACCCACAGACCCACAGTACCTCAGGGTATTACTACCCACTTTATAGCTCTCATAGTATTTCTGCCCCCTCTTCAGCAATGTTACCTGAGCCACAGCATGGCATGCAGCCAGTAATTTCCCCCAATACTTTAAAGTGGGAATTACTGTTCTCTAGAGACGACATCTATGCAACCAGCAACTATTACTAAAGTAATATGAAAAAATATTCAGATGCCTCAAATGTAGGTCAAGCCAGAAAGAAATAGTGAGTCTGTCTTTTGATGTTTCTAGATCTAGATATTTGCTTATGTGTTTACTATTATTATTACTGCACCTTTAAATGCTCACATGCACACATACCCACACTCCCATGTAGTGTCAAAAGTCATGCTTGAAAATGATTGTTTATTCTTGATTTTTATTATTATGTGTTTGTTTAGTTTGGTTTAGTTTGGCTACTGATCAATTCTTGCCCAAAATAATGCATTTCCTGTAACTTTTACATCTAAAAATAATTTAAACTCCAACTCCCATTTTTCTCTTATTCAAATTATCACTTGCAAAGCATAAATACAAGTGTGAGCACATACATTTATGCACACTTATTTCCTTAAAGTAAAGTAAAATATAATATATTTAATTATGACATGGTTAAAACAATCATTAGAATTCTTATACCTTGGGCTGGAGAGAAGGCTTAGCAGTTAAGACTTTTACCTGCAAAGCAGAAAAACCCGAGTTCTATTCCCCAGTACCCACATAAAGCCAGATGCACAAGGTGGCACATGTGTCTGGAGTTTATTTGCAGTGGCTAGAGGCCCTGGCATGCTCACTCAAATAGATAGATAGATAGATGATAGATAGATAGATAGATAGATAGATAGATAGATAGATAGATAGATATTTAAAAAATAAAAAATGAAAAAATATATACTTTGCCTTCTATTACAGAAAATTTTTAAATACTTGTTTTTAGTAAATAAAACCATTTTTAAAATATTCATGAATCCTAACATTGCAATATAGACAATGCCTGCACTTATTTTTAAGTGGGATGCAGAAAAGTCATGCTGGGTATAAAATAGCCTGTGATTCTACTAACCAAAAATAATGTCTAAAATAGTTGGTGCTTAGGGCAAAGTCTGTATTACATTGCATCATTTATTTTTATCAATTATTCCAGCTATAATTCAAAAGAAGTGAGGTCACATAGAGTAGCAATCTTCCGGCCTCATGAGAGCAGAGCCCCAGGACTGGCCTTGGGGTTCAGAGGAAGGATCCTTCAATACAATGTAGATGAGTTGAAAAGCATGGGATCTAACAAATGAGATTATCAATTTACATCCTCTGTTTTCACTTAATGTCTCTGTGAGTTGGAAATGTTTTTATCTTCTTTACATATGTATTTTTTTGAAGAAGTGCTGGTAATCTCATAAAGTGTGGCACAGGCAGTACAGGCAAGTTCATATGAATGCAGTGTGACACTGGGGAAAGATGCATAGGAGTTCGGTGAATGAACCTAGCTACACAAGAGAGTGTTCACTTGTATCATTACCACTGCTGGTCTCTCCATCCTTTCTTGTTGGTGGCTGAGATTCTGTAATAAGACCTCTCTGTTAGCAATTCACGTTCTGGTCTTTTATATGTTTTTTTTAAATACTGTTTAATAATGCAAGGTTCTCTTAAATATTACACTCTACATGCACACAAGATTTCTGGGAAATAGAAACTGTTTTTGAAAAGATCAAAATAGCCATTTATAGGAGTCAAAGCCAATTGGAAACACTGGAGTTACAAAGGATGACCAATATTTTGGTTCCTGCTCCCAGGTAAAAGGCCACAGGAGATGGCAGAACACTTCTAGCCTTTGGTAAGTTACCTCTCCTCTTGATTAAAGGGTATATGGAGACCCCGAGATGGACTCCAAGTAAATGTACTTGTAATAGGAGAGTCACATCAGAGTAAACCGGTTCTCTAATCTTCCCAAAAGAGGAAAAGGCCACATGGTCAGCACCGCCTTGACTTATGGTAGCAGATGACACCATGCAGTCACAAAGCTCTTCACAGGTCCCTAAGAGTCTCTCCTACAGAGCCATTACTGACCTCTAAAATATAATGCATTGTTAATTTTGGCTCCCTACATGGTTGTAAACACCCAGTAAGAAAATACAACCACAAAATAATATAATGTCAATAAAAATTCAGACTAATAGGCTCCCCTGTCTGATGCAGGCTTACAAAACTAAACTCTTAACCTTCTTCTGCCTCTGTCTGGCCCTGATTAGCCAGACACTATTGCTTTAAGATTTTTTGGGTAAAAATCCAGAAATTGTCATCATTGGTTATGTTTACCTAATAATTATTAATCCGGATTAGTCCAATCTCTCCTTGCTATGCTTTATTACAACAAAAATGTTTATGTAAAGATAATCTATAACTGTACATGTTTATGCTTGCTAAAACTGCTAATGCCAGTTGTTTAAATACCTTACTCATGTTGCTCCTAGAAAAGACTTACAATGTTTTAAATGCTACACAGCCAGACCTAACCAATCTTGTTGGCTCTGCTATAACCCTGCTCCCCCTTCCTATGAAGTTCCCCTGAAGAGAGAAACTATTTAACTCATGATTGCTAGAATCCACTGTGAAAGAGTGCCCCTCAACGATAGTGCTCTATGACAAAAGATTGGGCCTCTTCGTCACCAGTAGAGGGGGGAATGAAAAGATCAAAATAGCCATAAGAACTCAATTTTGTGCTCAGTCCTCCATCTTAGCTAAAAGCTGACTTCAAACAGATGTTCTTATAAAAAAAAAATGTCTTTGTGCTACCCCCTAGACTCAGCCAGCAGATGATAACATGAAAGAAAGGTCCCTGGCTGCCTGAAGTCAGGTCATTCTTACACAACAAAGATATAGCTGCAGAGGCTTGGAAAGTCCCCAATTGTGGTTTTTGTGGGTTTTGCCCTTAAATACCCAAAGTTCTAACTACTCGAAGTCACTGCCCCACAATTGCTGTGCCAGTGTGTGTTGGATAGCCTCCTGAGCTTGAGCTTGTAATAAAGATCCTTGTGTCTTGCATTGGACTTGGTCTCCCTGGTGGTCTCTGTGGGGGTCTTGCTCCTTGGGCACACCATTTTCATGGAAATCATGAATGTTTGCCTCAAACACAGTACAGGTAGTGGTAACAAAATTGTGAGTTATTAATTTACCAGAAATAAAAAAAATGTCTACTTCTTTACTTCTTTGTGATCATATGAGTTTTGAGGAGCATTGTCCATATTGGAGGAAACCTATGACGCAGTCACCATGTGACAAGCCAGGATTCTGCCTCAGTAGGGCCATGGACACAATAGGCAAGCTTGCCTTCTAAATCTTCTTTTTTCCTAATTCTTAAAATACAAAAGCTTTAGACAAGGGATCAATTCAACCATTTCAATTTTTGCCTAGGGCTGGTTTGCGTGCATATGAGGTTAAGATGCAAAAACCTTAATGTTGAACTTCAGTGTGATTAACATGTCATACCTAGTTACCTTCTAGCTGGTTATTCTCTTCTTAACCACTTGGGATATAAAAAAATATGATTTATGAATCAAAATATGTAGGTTTTTAGCTTGTCATGGTGGAATACTCCTATAATCCCAACACTAAAGTAGCCGAAGCATGAGAACCAAGAGTTCATTACTAACCTAGTCAATGAACTGGTGTAGAGACTAAACAACAGGAACAAACCAACAAACAAAAATACCACATGTCATCACAAAGAGTAATTCTTGCTAATCTTAATTATAATAATATAATTCTCCAAATAAGCAATAATTATTTTATATAAAGTGATACACAAGTGATATATATCTATATCTATCTATATAACTATATCTATACCTAATCTCTATATCATCTCTATCTCTCTATATATCATCTATATCTATATCCTTCTATCTATCTATGTATCTATCTATGTATATGTATATGTATGTATGTATGTATGTATGTATCTATGTATCTATCTGTCTATCTATCTATCTATCTATCTATCTATCTATCTATCTATCTATCTATCTAACACTATACTTAAATATACTTATGGTCAGTGAGTGACATAAACCTCATTCTATAATCCTCCCCCAATCTTATTATGTAGTAAACACTGTGGAGGAAGACCTTCCTTTCTGTGAGTTGACATGATTTGCTTCACAGTGATGGTTAATCTTGTCAACTTGATGAGATTTAACATCCTAATGGAACAAACTTTGGTAAGAGAATTTCTAGATTACATTAGTTGAGGCAAGAAGACCCATCCTGACTGCAGGCATCACCACTACATGGGTGGGATTCCTGGACTGCTTAAAAAGGTGAAAGTAAGCAGAGCACCAGAATGCATGACTGTGCTTCATGAAGTTGAGTATCCTGTGACCCACTGCTGCATGCGCCTGTGAAAAGCCATACCTTCCCCACCAGGAGTGGTTGCAATCTTGAACTGCAAGTGGAACTAAATCTTTCTTCCTTGCATCCATTTTTTCAGGTAGTTTGTGGAAGTAAAAAGGTAACAAACTCACCAAGGAAGTTCCCATAAGAGGTGGAACATGGTGATGCTAACTAATCACTAATCTTTAAGCTGTTAGTTAATTCAAGTTGCATGACATCATCTAATTAAAAAAAAAAAAAACAGGAGGTATTCTTATTGAGTTCAAAAGGAGAGAACCAGAACTAGTGTCCAGCATTCTTGGTAAAATCCACTGATTATGCAATAAATACTATCCACATACTCTAAGTCCTTTCCTTCAAATAGATAAATAGGAAAGTTTAAAAGTAGTTTAAAATAAATAACATGTGTTTACAACTATAACTTTCTTAAAAACAGTCTTTAATATTTTTGTTTCATAGGATGTGACTTTTGACTTTATCAACTTTCAGTGTTCAAATTTCTGGGAACATGTCTCCTTTTGTGATCAATGACTTGTATGTGCACCACAACAGCCTGACTAGCTTTTTCTTAAGCAATAATGAGCATCAAGTTCAGAAGCATGGGCCTCCACACACTGGCTCAGGCCTCCTTGATACAGTTCATTTTTTATGTCATGGTGTTTCTGGATCTTACTCAGAGTAATTATTAAGAATTTTGTTGGAGGGCTGGGGAAATGGTTCAGCATTTAAAGGCACTTGCTTGCAAAAAATCTGATGGTCTTGATTCAATTACCCAGTACCCATGAAAAGACAGTTGAACAAAATGGCATATGCTTCTGGAGTTCATTTGCATTGGCAGGTGGCAATGGCATGCCCATTCTCTATCTCCACCTCTCTCTCCCTCTCTCTCTCTCTCTCTCTCTTACTCTCTCTCTCTGTCACTCTCTCACCCTCTCCATTGTTACTTTCAAATGAAAAAAAATTTAAAAATTGTTTGGAATGTGTAACATTCTTATTTTTGTCCTGAGGTTTCAACCACTCACCCATAGGTTACATTAAGCAGTATTATGTAAGTATCTAACACATGAACAAGTATGATGACAAAAATCTGAAAAAACAAAACTGTGACTTCAAACTCAAGCATTATTATTTTCTTTATGGCTATATATTACACCTTTTGAGGGTGGTAATCCAGTTGAGTGAAGATTAAAGAAAAAAAGCCACTCCTACTTGTATTTGTGTTATCTAAATATTGAGTTGCCAAATTCATCAGCAATTTGACTGTCAAAAATGCACAACCATAAATGGCTGTTGTTATTCTGGCATCTCTGCAAGCTTATTAATTATTTGAAAGTGAGAGGATGCAATGATTTTATGTTTTATTATAAATTTAAACAAGAGTAACACATAGTAAATGGCCTTAGAAATTAATATACAAAACATTCTGCTAATTAGAATTTTTCATCTTCAAAGATAAGTAATGTAGCAGTGAATTTAATAGCATATGTCAGAAATCACAGAAAGCTTTATTATGGTGGTTTGAATGTAAATGTATGTTCCCCATAATCTTTTTTGTTTGTTTGTTTGCTTGTTTGCTTGTTTGATTGGTTTAATTAAGATTAAGTTTACTACTTAGTCTTCAGCACAGGTACCCCTGCTGGAGAAGGGGTGTCACTGGGGACAGATCTTGAGTCCAGCCCTATTGGTGTGTCCAGAGTCAGCTTGTGTTTGCTCATGTTGATTCTCTTTCTCTCTCTTCTGTGGATGTACGAGACTGAGCCCACTTCTTCTGCATGAAGATAGTTCCCCTGGAATCTATAATATGAAAAAAAAAACCCTTTCCTCTCCCAAGCAGTTTCTGGTCAGGTGTTTACCCCAGCAATGAGAAGATAACTGTAATATATATTAACAGAGAAATGCACATTTTCCAATAAAATACTGAATAATTTATTAAATGTCATAACATGCACACACATATCTAGCAAATAGCAAAAACTCATTTGACAATACATTATTTAATTTGAACATTATGTGATGATGAAAAACTCCATGGATATACTTTATGTAATTTATAGGTATATAAAAGAAAATATAAGAAAATATATAACATTTTGTATCATTTTTCAACTGGAATGTTATAGATATTTCCATTTGCATATTTCTGAATACTTTTAATATCTTTGAAAATATTTTAATAATAAAATAAATTCCAAAATATGAAGCAAATAAAAAAATAAATATATACAGATATTTAGCTAAACAGATACATTATTACAGGTATGTCTGGATAAATCACAATTTAATAATTCTTTCATTTAAATCCTATAAAAGCTTCAATTTGAACTGTCTTTGTAGAGTTATGAATTGCTCATAAAATTGTGGTTGAAAAACATTGTAGTTGAAAACATAATTCTTATCGTCTATGTTAAGATAGAAATTTTATTAGCTTTTCCCTGAATTCAAATTCCAATAGAATTTTTTATTTGGTTTGATTAAATTTGTACTCCTTAATTTCTGATGAGGAAAAATAACATAAATTCCATGAATACAATTCTAAATTAACTTCTTAGGTGAGTGAAAAACTTAAAACATTTAAAATATTTATTTGTACTTATATGTATTCTTGTGTTTATAGGTCCATCAAGGACACTTGTACTGCAAAAGACTAGTAAACATTTTGTCACATTACATCCAGCTTTACGTGGATGGCTTAGGAATTGAACTAAGTGTGTTTGACTTTGCAAACAAGAGCCTTTAATTGCTCAGCCATCTTTTCAGACTCATAAGGACATTCTTTAAAATATACCTGTGTGTTTGTGGGGCGTGGGGAATAGGTATTCCCTGGAGTGTATGTGGAAGTCAAAAGACTATTTGGAGTTGTCTGTTTCTACCTTCTTTAAGACAGGGATCTCTTGTCACAATGCAAACAAATTGCCAGATGAAATATGGGTTCTCCTGGCTCCATCTCCCATTATCCCTTAAAACATCTCCCATGTTTTAAAGACCTCATATGCCTGTACCACTTTGTACCTGATTTTGCATAGGTACTAGGAAATTGAAGCTGGGTTGGTAGGTTTTGCAAGTAATCATCTTTAACCACTGAGCCTTCTCCCCAACTACAGCATATTCTTGAAAGCAGAAATAATGTTTTTCATTTGTGTAATTTAAAAAAAATTAAAAATTCTTTACATGTCATACTATTGTCTGTGTCTTATAGCAGCCCTGTGAATACAGAAAAAAAATTAATTAGCAAGGTCTCGGATAGTAGGTCATTCCAAAGGCCATGAATAGTTTACAGCTTGACTCTTCTGTGACTATTTTGTATTAAAGACTATATCTACAGTGATTTTTGTAATTGACTTCAGATGTGCACTTCTATGCTTTTACCTTATAATTATCCATATTCATGTGCTCTGAAAGTATAAATTACTTTAAAAATAACTGCTGTTGGAAATTCTTATATACTATTTACTTTTAAAACAACCTCAATTTTCCTGTCATGTGGCCATCACAGTTCACATCAGAGAGAGCTCATGATCAGTATCAAACGGTAATCATTCTTTCATCAAACACTCTTTGAGGCACTTCTGATATATCAAGAATTGACCTAAATATGATGTATCTAGTCATAACCATAAAAACTTCACATTTTTGTAAATTTGATCCTCCCTATCGAGGAGTCCATACTTGTATTCCTTAAATTTAGACACATTTTGCAATATGACAAGGTCTTAAAAACTGATTTGTGGAGTATGCAAATGCAGGAAAGCTACTGTTTGGCTGAAATGTAACCAGTCTTAGTGAATATTATGGGCAGTACTTATACTTTTAAAGCTGTTATAAATTTGTGGAATATGTTCATTTGTCCTGACATGCTGGGGTCCTTTTACATAACCCCACAGAATTCCATCAATAATTAGGGTTCACATCAGCATTTCCTCATTGATTGGGGAAGGACTCACAAGACCTCACTATGCCAGCACAGCTATGGGCATTGAATGGCTGTTGGCAGGGAAAGATAGCTCTGCAGTGAGTAACCATTGCTACATCGCATATATTCCCCCAAATAACCACCCAGTCATGCACCTTCAAGCAACCCTAGTTTAACTCAGTGATGACAAAAAATCATGAAAATCAAAGTGATCAGTTTTGAAGAGGAAGGGGTTTAGTGGGACAAATAGGGATTAGACTGGGTAATGGGGTGTATATGGTCAAAGTACATTCAAGTACAACCTGTATGACATAGTCAAAATAAAATAAAAATGATTTTGGGTACACTCATTAAAGAAAGTCAATAAAATGGTATGTAATAAGACCAGTAGATACAATCTGTTTGATATATAAGGGCTTTTAACATGATATTAGTTATTTGTATACTACTACTCTGAGAGTTATGGTGTGTCACTGCAGTAATTGACAGTGTTCATGAACTTTTCATTGGTTAGGAGAAATCAGTACTTCTGAAATTACTGTGTTGGGCATCAGTTTCCCCCAAACTGAAGCATTTCCTTCTGGAGGGAAGAGAGCAGCTCATTACATTTGAGGAACTTAGTGAAACTTGTTAGTCTCAGGTAGCACAAAAATTTTTAAATTCACTAGCTCCTTCCCCAAGGTTATCAAAAGAGTAGTCAATTACTGGTAGAAGTTTGTCCAGTGGAGCTGCCGGTAAGCTGTACATGGGTCTCCTGGGATGTAGCTTTTGTGAGTCATCCTCACCCATGCTGTTGTAGTCAGCCACACACCGCTGGGATGAATCTCCAAACCAGGTACAATTTTAGGGAGGAAAGTATTTATTGAAATAACAGATCCAGGGGAAGTTAAGGAAAGGCTTGCCCCCTTACACAGATCTAAGCAGAGACCAAGGCCCAGCACCTCCAAAAGCAAGCAAGCACATTGTAACACTGTAACTCACATAACAACAGGAATGCCAGAGTTGAATTCCACTCTTGCATATATATCTCTATAATTTTGCATTCAATTTAGAAATACCTCAGGGCCAGATCCCAGGAGGCCAGGCCAAAGTGACACCTCCTCCAGCCAGACGACTGGAGATAATCACAATTATAATAAACCTTTGATTCTTTTGGGGGGTCATCCATTCAAACTACCACAATCCACCCCTGGCCCCCAAAAGAATTATAATTACATATATTATGCTTAGTCCAACTTTAAAGGTCCCACAGTCTCTACCAATTTTAATACTGTTTCAAAGTCCCAAGTCATATCTGAAAGTTAAGACTGTCTTTTAACTTTAAATTTTGTAAAATCAAAACAAGTTACAACCTTTTAACATATAATGGCACAGAGTAAACATTTCCTCCTGCTATGAAGCATAACAAGGAAAGACTGGGCCAATGTAAACTTAACAAACATCAGCAAACATCCCCATCTACAGGTTAAGTCCCATAGCACAACCAGTGACTGTTTCCAGATTTTCCAATCTTGTCCCTCTAGCTTAGCTAAGTACCTGGGAAAACTTCCATTTCAAGCAAACAGCTCTCTATGGTAGCCCTTGTAAAGTCCTGGTGTGTCCAAAACATCTTTGGGTATCCATTGCAAAACACGATCCACCTTCCAGTGGCTTCACTGGCCAATTTGGGACTTCATGCCACAACTCAGCAGTGGCTCCAGGAACTGTGAGCACTTCATGACCCACTCCTCACATATATTCCTCATGCTTCCAAAAGCAATACTAGGTATGCAGGACACAGCCATGTTGTTAATTCAAGGAAAAAATAAATGTGACTTTGAAGAGCAGATTCCTTTCAGCAATTTCCTTTCCAAAGAGTTTGCACAGTCCATCTTTCTGTCCTTCCTGGGTGGAAACACCTCAGGCATCTCTCCTTTGTTTCAATGTAAAGCAGTTGGGCCATAATCAAAAGCCAGTCTTTGCCAGTAAGTTAAACTTGCTTTGAGGTTTTTCTAACTTCAAATCTTAATTCTCAGTCCCATATCCTTAGCCAAGCACACAGTCCATCACTTAAATTCAGCCTTGGTCTCTGGGCATGGACAGTAGGACGCATCCACCCCTTGACCCAGACACACATTTCTATTAAAGTTTTCTATAGTCTCTCCTTCCCCTTAGAAAGTTCACAAGCCAAGCCTCCAAATACATTTCTTTCTGCACTGAGCATTTCCAAATTCTTACCAGAATAGTCCATAAAACTTTACTTACAGTTCTGGAAGGCATCTTCAGCTGCAAGTACCAAGTCCATGTCCATTCCTCTGTAACTCCTTTCTTAGCCTGTTGACTGGAGGGCATCCTTCCCCAAGGTTATCAAAAGAGTAGAAAATTACTGGAAGAAGATTGTACAGCAGAGTTGCCTGTAAGATGTACATGGGTCTCCGAGGATGTAGGTTTTGTGAGTCATCCTCACCCATGCTAAATCGGCTTTTGGGTGATACAGTTACTTTATGGTAACTCATGCTTCTCTAAGTAACCCTTGAGCCTTTAAGAACTATCATAAATTAATTGGTTCACCAATCTGTACTGGGTTGAAATCCTTTCTTTCACCTGTTACAATGACCCTGTCTGTGATGATTATACTATTGTTCATATGACTCCATGAAGTGATTCAATGTTATAGTCAAGGTTTAGCTGATGTCCTGTCAGAAAGTTGTCTCTCAACACAGGAACTCCTAATGTGTCAACCTTGATGAAGCTCGCATGTTTCATACAAAATGGGTTGAGGTACAGAATGTAGAATTTGTTACTGATAAACTATAGAACATAGAAATGGAATACTACTGATGATCTGTAGAACATGGAAATAGATTATTACTGCTGTTTTTATTTCTTCTCTCTGTCTCAAGAAAAATGTAGAAATAAATGCAATCATTATTTTAACAGAGGTTTACTATTTATTCAAAAGTATTGTTTGGGAATTCATGGCTGTATATATAGATATAGGAAGCCATACATATTTTTCTGGACAGCAGGATTAAATAAAATTGCTCAATGGAACTTGTTTAAAAAGTAAAAATTAAAAAGAAACATCTTTAGAAGAATGAGAAACTTTCTTAAACCACAAGAAAAACTCTTATTATTTTTGTCTTCATTATTTTGCAGTGAGCATAGAAGTTCAAGGGTGTCTGAGAATGAAAGAAAAGGTGCTGCAAGGAAAATTAAGTGAACATTTATAGACCTCAATAAGGAGTTTATTTTCAGAAGCGTCAATTGACTGAGTTAATTGGCTTAGCCCTTATAATAATGCACTAGTGATTTAAGATTCAATGTCTTTTACTTACTAGAAAATGTGCCAAATCTAAATAACATAATTCTTTCAAATATTCTACCTTTACTTATTCTATCTAAATAATGCTTTATATAATCCATTAAGTGTCTATTATAGGTACCTTCATCTTTCTGTGACAAACCATCTGACCAAAAGCAACTGACGAGAGAAAGTTTTTATTCTGGCTAGAATTCTCAAGGGGAAGTTTCATGACGGAAGGGGAAAACATGGCACTCAAGGGCAGAGGCTGGATGTCACCTCTGCCACAGCAGGTGCAAAAAAGCAGCCAGAAGGGAGATAAGCTCTAGCAAGGAGGAGCCTGTTCCCAGGAAGATACCCCTTCTAGCAAGGCTTGACCTCTCACATTGCCACCACCTGCTGCCATGCACTCAAGACACATGAATTTAGGGGGAACACATGATTCAAACCACTTATTACTATATCTGGGAATTTAAAATGAGCAACAAAATAAGTATAATTTTTAAAAGCACATATGTCAGAATTTTACATAATAAAAATTATTATAAATTATATTATAAGATTAAATAGATTAAGTCTCTGTAGTGCTTACATATTCTGCTAGTACCTTGGATTCCTTACATAAGCAACGAAACTAAAACTGACTAGAAGAAATTAAAGGGAAACTGATCTATATTCCCTGTTTGAATGCTACTGTGCATATTTTATAAGTTTCTAATCAGTTATCTTCTACTGACAGAATAGATTTGGTCTCATAACAATCCAGAGTTCTTTCAGTCTGTCTTGTGACAAATTGATTCAATTAACATATCATTAAGAAAAACTTTGATATAATTTACTTTAATATTTTCATGGATGTCAAGTGTGGATTATGGAATACCAAAGTTGTAAAGTCAAGTTAGGGGCAGGGCCAAATAATAGTTAATGGCCAATCACTGATGTTGTAGCTGAAATAAGGTAATGAATTTTACATTAGTAAATAATCCCCTAGAATACATATTCACTTACTCAGCATGGATGTGGTAATGTCATCCTGCAGCCATACAAACTGAGATTTTGCATTTTTAATGAATTTTTGGTACATTGGGAAGTAATGTTTTTTTCCACTAGATTGTCAAATGACTTAACTTTTTATCTACTTAAGTTAAAGATTCTACCAATATAGAAACCATTTACTGAAAAAGAATGAGGAAAATTGGGATTGGTTTAAAGCCTAGTTATCAACTTTTGTCTCAAGGCACATCTACTGGGGAGTGTGAAAGCACAGACAAGACTGATCTGGCCATACTGGGGAAGGTACTTTTATTATTGACTTAGAACAGGATAAAGGGAAGATACTTTTACAAATTAATTTCTGGGCCCATGAGGCTTTGGAGAAATTACAGAATTGTAGATTTGGGAGAATGTTGAACCCATGACCGCCAAGAAAAGACCACAGATTCAAATTTAGGCCAAATTGAAAGAAGCTATATTTGTGCTCACAGGAGCTGGCCTACGGCTGTCTTACCCAAATACAGGGCTTCAGAGACCAGCAACCAGCAAAATAAAAAGTAAAGTTTTTATATCCAAAAACTTGGGGAGTTTCCAATAAGGGGTTTAACAAGCAGAATACGTAGTTATTTAAAAGTCGGCATATCTCCCTGGATGGCATGGGTCTTATCATAGTCAAGGAAGGGAGCCACTTAGATTTTGGGAAGAGTGATAGCATAGGGAGGAGAAATTCTTGGGAGGGGTAGTGCACAGTTACAGAAATTCCAAGCAGGTTCAAGGTAAGGTCAGAGCAAACAGAACTTTGTTACAAAATGGCTTCTAACTCCAAAATGAAGTCAGTCTGGTTGTTCAGTAAAAGAAGGAGATGAGGCTACAGAATAAGCACAGGGATATCCTTGTTTTATGGGAGCACCTGGTGATTCTCCAGCAATCCAGGTACCATCCTGACATGGTTTGATCCAGGTGTCCCAAACAAATGAATGTGTTCTGCCAGTTTGGATTTTACAACTTCCATGGAGCTGTGTTGTTGGGGGTGGGCTTATGGGGGTTATAAGCCAGCTTCCCCTTGCCAGTATTTGGCACACCTTCCTGCCACTGTTTCAAGTGCTGTGGCGGAGGTGATGTCCACCCCTCTGCTCATGCCATTGTTTTTCCTGCCAGGATGGAATCTCCCCTCGAGTCCATAAGCCAAATAAACCCATTCCTCCACAAGCCGCTTTTGTTTGGGTTCTTTCAGTGAAACAACTATAAAGCTGACCATTACACATCACTTTTGTTATTTTATGGTTCATTCATGAGGCAATCAGAGCAATTTTCAACTGGGGAACCCTTGAGCAGCTACATTTGATACAAGTAGTTTCTGCTAGCTTACCTGTCGCAGTCAACCACACACCTTTGGGATGAATCTCTGTTGTGGTCAGCTTTTTAGTTGCTGCATAGAAAGAACCCAAACAAAAGCAGCTTGTAGAGGAATGGGTTTATTTGGCTTATGGACTCCAGGGGAGACTCCATCCTGGCAGGGAAAACGATGGCATGAGCAGAGGGCTGGACATCACCTCCACCACAGCACTGCAAACAGCAGCAGGAAGGTGTGCCAAATATTGGCAAGGGGAAGCTGGCTTATAACCCCCATAAGCCTGCCCCAACAACACAGCTCTAGTGAGGTTGTAATTCCCTAACTGCCATCAGCTGAGGATCGATCTATCAGAACACATTCATTTGTTTGTGGGGGACACCTGGATCAAACCATGACAGTCCGCCCCTGGCCCCCACAAATTAATAATCATACATGATGTAAATACAATGCATTCAGCTCAACTCTTAAGTCCCCACAGCTTTCAATTGAGCCATAATACCAAAAATAAACCCGTAATGGCACAGAACATTCACAATGCAAAACATGAGGCACAGCAAAAACAGATTGACCAATACAAGATTCAAAACAAACAGGGACCATCAATCTCTAACTCCAAGTTCAATGATTCTAACCAATAACACAAGTCTCTTGGAGATTCAATTCTGCCCCTCCAGCTCAGCTACTCATCCGGTGCTGACAGCTCTCCTTGGCACCCATCCATAGTCCTGGAATTCTTTGGGTCTCCATTGCAACCCACAGTTCAGCCTCATGGCTCCATCAGGCTCCATGCAGGCAACCTTGCACACCTGCTTCTTGTGTGTGTGTGTGTGTGTGTGTGTGTGTGTGTGTGAGAGAGAGAGAGAGAGAGAGAGAGAGAGAGAGAGAGAGAGAGTACTTATGTACATGTGCAGAGGCAAGAGTATAGCCTCATATGTTTTCCTCAGGAACACCAAGTCTCTCATTGGCTTGGAGCTCATCAATTAGACTGAATTGACTATCCACCAAGTACCATTGTTAAGACTGCAGTTAGGGCTTTATGTCATACCAAGATAATACTGATTGATAATTTTTTAAAAATTTTATTTACAAGAAGAAATAACAAGAGAGAGAGAGCGAGAGCGAGAGCGAGAGCGAGAGCGAGAGCGAGAGCGAGAGCGAGAGAGAGAGAGAGAGAGAGAGAGAGAGAGAGAGAGAGCTGTGACAGGGCCTCTGCCAACAAACTCCAGAGCCTTGTGCCACTTTCTGCATGTGCATTCATGTGTGTGCTGGGGAACTGAAACCAGGCCAACAGGTTTTGCAAGCAAGCATATTAACCAATGAGCCAGGCTGATTGCTAATAATAAAAAAGACATTGAAATTTATTTAATGTTCATTATTGCACTGACATGTTTAACCTATACACTTTGATGTATACTTATTTAACAAAATAGGAGAATATAAATTCACTTTTATTCCTATTCTATCTACGAGTTAATATGAAATATAAAATCAAACACTTAGTAGGAAAAATGTTATATAGCAGAAAATTACAGCTTTTTATTCTAGATTTTAATTTTTATAGAAAATATTTACTGATTAAAATTGCCTTCCATTCCATTACAAATTTTCAATTTTTGTCACTTTCAAGAGACCCTTAAAACCAGTGTCCAACTACAAAATCCATCAAATGAGTTCACAAAGATCATTAAAGTGTTCACTCATGTTAACAGTTTATTAATATAGATTAAAATTAGCAGCAGAATAAGGTGCATAGAGTGAGTCTAACAGAACCATCTCACAAGCTCCCTGTGATCTCTTGGTGGAATTCTTTGGTGAGGAGTTCTCTAAGCAGTGAAAGATGGTATTATAAGACACAGAAAATGCTGTCAAGCCTTGATTGAAGAGTATCTATTATGAGTACATGGCATAAGCATTTGGACCTTGTGTGACTGACCTTTGGCATATCTAGCATATTTGAGATCAAAATAATATAGTAGAGCCCAGGACCTCAGGCACACAAAGACTGTATATGCACAACATCAGTCACACTGTTGGCAATCAGGCATGTCCATCAAGGGGCTCATGTGCTATATGTGAACAAGGATAACTATGAGCGCCCCCCCACCCCCAAAATGACACACATATAAAACTGTATGGGATTTTTCTTTCTTTTCCATGGTATGGTTCTCCAGAGGGATCTTTGTAGATGGCAATATCTCACAATGACAAATTGTTGGACGTGCTAGCAGTTGGTCAAGTTGATAGCTCTGGCATCACTGGGCACATGCCAGTTTACACTCACCTGCAATGCAGTTCCAGGGCTCAGAGGCTGGCTTTCAAAACTAGTCAATAGCTACTCCTGTATTTGTAATCTGAAAAATTGAAGCAACTTATGTCATCGACTTAATACTTTGCTTTAATAGTTACAAAATGTCTACAGGACAGTTTTCATAATTGATAATGTCTAAAACTCAGCTGTTGTCATGAATTGCTAACTAAACTTGATAGCCTAATTTTCATTGCAGTATGCCATCTAGAGCACATCTGCCAATACATTTACACAAGGTACACTCACTAAGATAGCAAGTAAATACAATGCTGTATAACAGAACTCTGACATCATTATCTCAAGGAAGATGTGATATGTTTCTGATATATCTGTGAATCTGTTTCTGATATATATGTGGATACATGTTTGTGTAGATACATGAATGTGCATATGAAAGTGAGTGAACATGTACGTTTAGAGACCAGAGGACCACCTGGAATGTAATTCCTAAAATGTCATTCAACTTTTTGGGGGGAAGGGGAGGTTTTTTTCACTGGCCAGTGACTAGCCTAATTAGGCCTGACTTGCAGGCAAGTAGACCCTAAGGACTCACCTACTTCCATCTCCCCAATGCTGGGATTACAACTGCATGCCATCATGCCCTTTTCATGTGAGTTCTGGGGATCAAAATGTTTCTCTTTCTTGTAATGGTAAGCACTTCACTGACTGAGCTTTTTTCACACTCTCTAGATGAATGACTTTTGAAAAAGATTAATTCATCCATTGTTCCTCAGACACTTTACTTTCTGGATCAATTTAATTTATTGATGAACATCATAGATTGAGTGGTAGAGTGGCTATCCTAAGAAACACAATTTCAACTTCACATAAACCTTTTCAGGTTACTAGGTTTCTTTGTTTTACATCCAAGTTCTATAGCGACAAAAGAAAAAGAAAGGCAACTTGAAATTCTAACAGTACTGATCTTCAGAGTTTAGTTTGCATGTGTTTCATGTCCAGTGCAGAATATTAGGGGTCAGTACATAATAATGACTATAGTGTCCTGATGGATGGGGTCCTGCCAGATATATGCCACTCTCGAAGCTGAGCGAGGTAAAGAAAACAGAGTGAATCGTGTGCTGGCTCTACTGCTTGCACCTGGGATGACAATCACATCCCTCAGAATTCATTGTCGACATCAAATCCTACAACTTTATCCAGAGGACAAAGAAATAAACTGTCTCCTATGTGAGAGCAGTGCTCTCTACCACAGCCTTCTCTGCTGACCATGAAATACGCAGTTATATCCCTCTCCACAATGGAAATCACACTCAACACTTCTTTACCTTCTCTCTTCCTAAACCTTATCATTCAAAGACATGAAAAAGGCACATTCAACATGCCACTTAGAGAATGACCTGTCTAACAGTGCTGCATGTTTAAGATGCATTTTCTAAATGTCAAGCTTAACATTCTTTGCCAATATTTGCCACTAAATAGCACAGTCACCTTTTGTCTAGCCATAACACACCTTCCCATAGTCCTCTTAAAGCCACTGCTCCTGCGGAATCTTGAAGATAGGTGCTGATTTTTGTATCATTTGTCTATTTCTTACATAACAAACCAGGCTCTGTTTTGGGCTTAAAACTAGACATGAGTCAGCCATATATCGCTTGGATGAATCTCCAAACTAGGCACAGTTTATGGGAGAAAAGGATTTATTGAAACTATAGATCCAGGGGAAGTTCCATAATGGTGATATCCCAGAATTAATTGCTTCCTAAGTCTCTGGAATTTCCTTCCTGCACTGCCCTCTCAGGAAGGGATGTTCACTTCTAGCTTCCCTGAGCTTCCTTACATCCTGCCCCCTACTGAGAGGCTGCTTTCCTGTAAACATCTTCAGAGACCCACCGAAGAAAATGAAGAAGATCAAGTTGATAACTAAACCTAACCATCCCAATTAGGAATGTAAGAGCTAATTTGGCAAACTCATTGCCCAATTTAGATGAGTGTTTCATTTGTTCTAAATTGTTGTCAATTAAAACACATCAGAAAGCCAGACAAGATTAAAGTGGAAATAAAATAATCTCTGCTACTTTGATAGAAGAGGGCAGTGTGTGTGTGTGTGTGTGTGTGTGTGTTGTGTGTGTATGTGTGTGTGTGCTTGAGATAAGGATTGAATGAGCTTCCCTAACCTCTTCTGGCATAGGAGTTTGGATGTAAATCGTTTCAAATATTATTTTTTGACATTTATTTTTAATCTTTCTGAGCTGATTTTCTGGCATACATTTTAAATGTTAATTGTCATCATATTTAGTCCAAGAATATTATCTTGCCACTGGACAGGGTGACAGTGAATGCCTGAAAGCATAATGTATTTCAAAATATACCTTCCTCTCTAGCTCTGTCATACAGTATATCAACTGTCCTTGCAGATGATCTGTATCAGTTACTCTCACACTGCTGGGGCAAAACACCTATCTAGAAGCAGATCAGAGCAGGGAGAGGTTTATTTCAGCTTACACTTTTGAGGGGATATTTCCTCATGACAGTGAAAACATGAAACAAGCAGACAGCCAGGCACTCATTATGTCCACAGCAGGAGAAAGAAGTAGTCTGAGTACTGAACTTCCAGCTGTGCTATATTAACCCAAAGCCTTCCCCTACTAAGACGCGTCTTTTCAGCAAGGCTGCACTTCCCAAGAGCTGGAAATTATGTATGAAGCTTGACATTGTTCCTGCCTCCAAGATAGTTTCTTTGCTCTCTGTTATTTACAACAGAGCCATTTGCACATATTTTAGAATTTTAGTTGTGATGCACTTCATCCTTGATTGAAATGTCTATGGCATATTTGTTATCCATGTTACATATCAATAGTGAGTTGAAAGGGTGCTTTGGTTTTCCAGGTCACTCAGGGATTTAGGTGGATGATACAGACTTTAACATTTCCTTCCTTGGCCTGCCTGGGTTCAAATTCTCAGTACCCTCATAAAGCCAGAAGCACAAAGTGACACATGAATCTGGAGTTTGTTTGCAGCAGCAAGTGGCTCTAGTGCTTGTCTCTCTCTCTCTGTCTCTCTCTCTCCCCAAATAAATAAATGAAAGCATTTGTTTAAAAGAGAAGAATGTGAAATACCAATGCCATTATAGTAGCACACACTGCTTCAACCAGCACAGTGAGAGCTCTCTTCTTTCTCAGTATTGTACATGATGGTTTGTTATTGTCCTTCTATAATGAAGACCGGAAGAATGAGTCTAAAGTTTTGATGTGTATACTGTTTGGAATAACTAAACTTTTCAAAGCCAAAATTGCAAAGGCATCTGCCTTAAGCCTTTAGCTTTCATTATCAAGTATGATTTTGTAATTTCACAATATAGCAGGTTTTTTAGGAGCTATTAATATGTGTGGCTACAAATCTGTAATTGGTTTATAGATATTATTTTATCATCACACACAGATTTTGAATGGAGTTCAAACACCTGAATGTTTTTCACTTTGTATCTTTGAGAATACATATGTGAGCCTATATGTGTGTGCATGTTTGTGTAGAGGTCAGAGGACAAACCAGGTATGTCCCTTGGGAATGCCATACACCTCCTTTGAGATAGGCTCTCTCACTGTCCCTGAGCTCACCTGTTAGGCTCAGCAGGCTCAGGGTATTCACCTATGTCCAACCTCCAAGCTCTAGAGTTACAGGCACATGCCTCTATACCTGACATTGCATTGCATACTGTGCATCAAACCAAGGTCCCCATGGTTAGAGCCAAAGGCTTCACCAACTGAGCTATCTACTCAGTGCTCTGTCTTTCAGTTTTGAGATACTTAATAGTCTGTACTATACTATTGTCAAGCTTCCCAGAGCAAGCACCTGTGGCTACATCTAATGAGAAACAAATAAGGAAACAGTGGGGTCAGGATAAGCAGGGACCCATGACTTCATACTCAGAAGCAGCATCTGAATCTTCTCAATTCAGACAAGCCAGCATCCAGCCTCCGTGGAACCAAGCACAGCTGGTGTTTCTACATATATGGTGGGAGAGAAAAAAAGGGGAAAAAATGAAGCTAGGTTGTGTTATCAGTTCACAGTGGATTGTGCATTATTCCTAAAAAGAAATCACTAAAATAAATTGTCTCTTCTTTTGATAATAAAGCTAATTACATAATGCCATAAAAGTATTTATGCACTTGTTACTTCCTACTTAGGAATAATCAAAGATTCTAGCGAAATATCATTTTAAATTATAACATGAGAAGGATTCCACTGGGGAAGTAATGTGAGGTTTAGTAAATGAATAATACATATCTCTTAGTCTCAAAATAATTTATATTTGAAAAAAAAATCATTGTCCCAAAGATTTTAAATAGGGGGACAGAAGTCTGAATGTATATTCCTCATCAATCTGGACAGGTTAGAAACAAGGTCTAATTATAAGATTCACCCTGAGAAAAAATATTAAGTTCTAATTAGATTAATAAAATATAGAATTGTATATTGTTCATCAGCTTACATAATGACATTACATTATTAATTGATGATTCATTCTTATGATAAATTTTGACTGTGGTGTTGCTTGACATTTTGGCTTGTCACATACTGTAATCCATGTCGTTTATATATATTTATATATTGCCATCCTGATATTTTATACATTATTTCTGAGTAATATACAAATACATGTGGCTTATTACGAAGTCTTAATAATGGGAAATGAATATGAAAAAGTTGTTTCTTTACAACGTATTTCTTTAAACCTGTTATAACAAATCTGAATGTCCTAAAAAGTAAAAGATTTCTTCAATATCTTTGGTAGAAAATGTAAATTTCTTGATACTGGCACCCCATGCACTTCTAATATGAATCACAACAAGCTCCAGGCAGTCTCAAGGATATGGACACAGCAAATGGATTCCCCTTCCCTGGTCTTTCCCATTGCCATGGGGACAAATTTGTGGTTCTTCTTTCTCTAACTCATTGCCTGCTTTGGACATTAAAGAGAATGGAGCAGGGAAAGGGGCACAGGTCTTCTTGTTGCTCTGTGTGGGATCAGCGTCAAGTTTCTGGCTAACAGTCCATTTTGGCTGCATTACATTTCTCTCACAGAGAGGGTTGGGCAGACATAAATCTACCTTTGGGTGACATTAAAATTCTACATACAAAATAAGATATTAAATGCTGATCACAATCAGAGATAGCAGAGTTCTAATATACTTTTGGTGGTAAACTAGTTCAGATACTATGAAAATAATGTAAAGATTCCTCAAAAATGCAGCTAGAAATACTATGAGATCCAGATAATCAGGTAAGGGGATGCATTCTAAAGAAGAGAATCATTATAACTGAGATATACCTATAGGCAAATGTTTGCTACAGTAGTTTTAAAAGTAACCTGGATGTAGAACCAGTCATGACATTCACTGATAAATGGGTATTTGAAGGAAACATTGTATAAATGAAAAAGGGACTATTATGCAGCCAAAAAATTATTTAAATACTCCTGTATCTTACCTGTGTTCAATTAGTTATAGTTCCATTTTGCTACAATCAATAAACACACTTTCTCAGCGATGAGGTAAAGTATCCAGGTAGAATTTAGGCTCAATAAATCAAGTGAATAAAGAGAATATTTTTAAAGGGGTCTCAACAAAATATGGAAATAATATTTAATACCACAACATTTATGGAAAAGTTATTTTAAAATTAAAATAGAAACAAGAAGTAGCTTTCCAAATTAAAAAAAAAAAAGACAAACCAAAATACACAATTTTCTAGGTACAGCCAAACAAAGGATTTCAGCATTTTAGTGTTCATCATATAAATAATTATGTCTAATATTTTGTCATTGAAATACTAAACTTCTTTCAGTTCATTATTTCTAAATTCATAAATTGCTTCTTAAATAAGTCATTAAAATGTTATTGTGCATAGGGACATAGCTCAGTAAATTGTTTACATTACAGCCATATGTATCTGAGTTCAATCTCTAGATCTCCTAAAAACTCTAACATGGTGGTATCTAATTCTAATCCCAGTGCTGAGGAGGTAGAAACAGGTATATCCTGGGGGCCTGCTGGCTAGCCAATATAGCTTACTTCTCAAGATCCTGACCAAGAAAGAAATTTCAATGAAATTTTATCTTCATTGAAAAGAGCAATTGATAACACATACAGCTAATAATACAGACTCATTTGAGGATGATAGCTGTGGCGATTGGAATTAAGATGCAGAAACATGACAACTGGACATTTAAATTAATTTGGTGTGTATATTTTTTCAAATTTCCTCATGTGAAGCTGTAGTGCTACAGAGACTAAGGCTTGCATATGAATTTTTGGAAGGTTAAATATGGTTTGGAAAGCCTGCACAAAAATCCCTTTTGAAGGTCCCAATATTCATTAGTATCTTCAAGAATTTTGGGTCTCTCTTATAGTCCCAGACTCCTGATGATATGTTTCATGAGAAGAATGTTTACTAGTGGGGGCACAGGAGATGGCTCAGTAGTGAAGGGGCTTGCTTGAAAAGCCTGATGGCCTAGGTTCAATTCAAAAAAAAAGAAAAGAAAAGAAGAATCCATATACATAAAGTGTCGGGCTGGAGAGATGGCTCGGTGGTTAAGGCACTTGCATCTAGTGCCTAAGGCCCTGGGTTCAATTCCCCAGGACCCACATATGCCAGACCCACAAGGTGGTGGCCCTGGTTCTCTCTCTCTCTCTCTCTCTCTCTCTCTCTCTCTCTCTCTCTCTCTCTCTCTCTCTCTCTCTCTCTTTCTCTCTCTTTCTCTGCTTGAAAATGAATCAATAAAATATTTTTTTAAAAAGTGTCTGGAGTTCCTTTGAGGAAGCCCTGGTGCACCAATTCATTTTCTCTCCCAAATACATAAATATGTAACTTTTTTTAAAAGGACTATTAGCCTCCTCCAAATGCAATACAAAATCACTATAACACATTTCAGAAACTCTGACTCCATAATTAATGTCATCTTTTAAAAATCAATGAAGATTAAAAAATAAAAATAATGCAAATAAGCTTAAAGTATAATTTTGAGTTTATGAGAAATTTATTTAAAATCATCAATCTGGAAGCTGTATTAAAATATAAAAATATCTTATTGGATTTTACAAGATCCTCAACAGGTTTGTGTTATCAAAACATGCATATATTTATGTATGGTATAGACTATTATATTACAAAATGCTAGAGCTGATTTTCTTATCTTTCTCCATCAATAATTCTGAATTTAATATTCGTTAGATATGAGCTATTGACTTACCAAAGATCTATTAATATGATCCATGAATAAGAAATGACAAATTTATGACCAGCTCCACTGAAAAAGCCACTTTTCTTACTGCTTCCTCGCAACAGAAAGTTACACATTGTTTATATGCATTTTGTCATAGAGTTGAAGAAGACCCTTTCCTTGATGGCTGTTCAGACAAGAATGAGATACAGGGTTAGAATTGGAGCACACCTGTTTGGTTTTCAGAGCAGGTGATTTGGAAGTTCCTGTATTTGAAGGACAAGATAGGTTGTGCTCTGAGAAGGAACCCGACAAGCAAATGATGAATCTTTATATTAAAAAAAAAACTCATGAACTAAACAAGACAGTTTATCTGCATCTTTATTTCCTAGGCAAGAGATCCCTCAATTCCTCAAGTTTATTAATTCCTAGAGAAAGTCTGTGGTTATCAATTGTTTCTGGTCTCAAAGTTCAAACTCAACTGAGCATTCTACTAGCCAAGCTGAGAAAAGCATGTTGAAGACACAGAAGAATCCAATTTAGTTTCTTTCTTTCTTTTCTTTTAAATTGCATATCCAGCTTATTCAATATTGCCATTTTTGAACAGTGTAAGAACTACTACATTGTTTTTCACACTTTATTGAATAAAATATGGATGCTATGAAATGCATAGTGTTCCAAAAACAGTACTTGAACAGTTCAATTTGAGAAAGTGCTGGAATGTAGCTGGCTTGTCTCAATTCTTCAACTGGTTGAATAAGAACCTCCAAAAAAAGCTTTTTAAAAACCCAATATTTAATAATACTGTCAAATGATAAAAACATGGTACTTTTTATCCTTATCGTTTATCATGCTCTATAAGGCAGAATGGTTCTGGTTTGTTAAACATTAATTAAAATCACAAATTTACTTCTCGCTAGTATTGATGATGCTTTAGTTAGTGCATTATTCATGATAACTAATAATAGTTTAGTTGCCTGGCTTCTTTCCGTTTATTATGTGCTATAGTACATCATTTAGAATTTTGATCTTTTGCACACTAAAATCCACATTTACCTTTCAGCCTTTATAATACTGAATAATCCTTCATGTCTCAGAGGTCTATTGGATGGGTTTCTACATAATCACAGCAGTGAGATCAGCACTTAGTCCTGCACACTTATGAATTTAAAATAGTTCATGAGACACCAGCAGCTAGCCTACTGATTATTAAATATGCCCTCCTGTGTTATAAATACTGGCATAACAAACCTGATTTTAAGTTTCCTAAACTAGCACTTGAATAAGAGGGTCAGACTCAAGACACGTGTCTAAGTTACCAACTTACTATCAAATACTTATTTAAAAGACACAATGATAAACACAATAGACTCACTCACTGCAGAACAGTGCTTGGTAGGTTTAGGAATAAGAAAGACAGAGGCAAGATTTCAGATGTGCTTAGAGTCTGACCTGAGGTCTTTTTAGAGTAGATCTTTCAAGGTGGACATGTTAGGGTACCATGTGGTTTAGGAGTGGTGGACACAGTGCAGAGATGGTATTGAATTAAGTCAGCAGTTGTTTTATAAAAGCTGCTTATTTAGGTGAGAAGATGCTATTCATCTGTAAACTGCTCACTAGGAATTGTCTGAAGCAAGGGATTTATTGGTGTCCTAGCTGGTCGACTAGAGGCAGAACTTTCTTCTATTGACATATATGGTGTTGGATGTCAAAGCCAAGGAAAACAAGAAATAGCCCATACTTACTAACTAATTGAGCTTTGTGTTTTGCTGACTCTGGAAAACCTACAGCCACCTTCATGCTTTTTGCTCAGTTGTTAGAGTGGAGTCAGCCTTGGCAGCTGGTAGAATCTGGGACAGCAATAGCACCTCCTTGGAAGAAGATCTTTATTTACCACTTTATTCCTTTAGGAAGACATTTGGAAAACTCAGTGGCTTATTTGCAATCATTCCATTTATTTCTGGAAACATAGTTTTCACTAGCATAGATATGGTTCTCTTATCACAGAGCTACAGTTTAGACATTATTTTGGTGGTTTAATTTACATATCATTCATAGACCCCAACCCAATTATAAGACTCTATACTTTCAAATAAGCTCTTTTTTTGTTTGTCAAAGTAAAATATAATTTCTACAACATTTAACTTGCAGCCTAATCTAATCCTCTCTCTCTCTCTCTCTCTCTCTCTCTCTCTCTTTAAAATTACAAATATAAGCCTTTTAAGGTAGAGCTCTGAATCCTACTCATGCTGTATTCACTCTGTGTGAGTACATCAAACCGTAGAGATCTACTAGAGAGAGCCACCATGCTAGCTAACCTGTTAACAGTGGACTCCTCCAGCGTATAAGGTCTAGTCTGCACACTTATACCACTATCAGGTGGCCTCGGTCATTCAATATAAGTTGCAGCTTATACACTTGAATTAGTGAAAACTGTATTTTCCAAGTTTTAATTTTTCCCTTTTGTAGACTCATGGTAACCCAGACCCAGCAAAACATCAGAAGGACAGGAGGAAGAGGAGGAGGAATTCCAATGGAGGAGGAAAAAGACAAAATTTATTTAGAAAATTTGCTCTTCTGATTATGATGAATTAAAATTCCCACAGTACACAATATGTATGCCAGAAAGCCTGGAAAGTGGTATATGTGAGTTCACGTCCCGTGCTGCTCTGATCAGGAACACTGATGGTGAAACTCTCACGTGAGGCTGGAAACTTGACTACTAGGATTTTGATAGAAGGCAATAAGACTCTATCCTGAAGTCCATGAATTCTAGGCAAGATACCATAGGTCTTCTACCTCCAGGAAACCGAGGGAATTTGATTTTCTGGTACTTTTTAGCCAGGCTAACTGAAAATTAAATGATGCTTGTCCAGGGTGGGTTAATGCAAAATTTCCTAATTCAGTTGATTGAATCGAATAAAAATATCTCCCAAAGTCCCTCATTGACATACTTGTGAATAGTGTGTTACTACTATCTAACTGATTATAATTAACCCAAACAAGTTGACACCTAGACTTCGCTGTCATACCAAGTCTATTCTTCTCACTATGGCTTTCCATCTAGGAAACCTAGGGTTGAAAGTGAGGCAGGAGTAGAGCCGTAGGGCATACAAAGTCAGAAAATTGATATGCTAAGAACATCACAATTTTTCCTAATAAGACCAGATAAAACATTTTAATGTTTAGTAAAATATTAATTAGGAAATGACAATGTAATGATTAGCAAGACTCTTGAACAATTGTGTCATTTTTTTTCCAAAGTTCTTACTAAATCTTGATTGCTTTTTTTTTTCATGACAATGATAAAAAGACTAAGTGGTCATGTCATCTGAAGTTTATTAATATATTGGAAGTTGATAATATAAAAATATCCATCTGCTAAACCTCAGTTTTTCAGTTTGTAAATTACTCAGCTTCTGTGCCAAGATGGCTCCTTGCCACATTTGTGTGCTAAGTAGGTTTTGTTAGCTTGGATTTGTCCTTATTGGTGATACTCTCCTATCTGTTAGATCAACGGACACAAATTCATCCAATCTATCACTGTTTTCCAGAAAATACAGACTAAGGGAGAAAAGATAACATCATAGACACTGGTGGGACAACTTGAGTGAGACACAGGTGAAGTAGTCACCATGCTACTTCAAAACCGAATTCTTCACATCCACGTTGAGGAAAAGCCTCTTGCCTTCATAGCTTCCTTAATTGTGCTAAATGTTTCCTATTTATCACTTTGCAGGAATTGCATAGTTTATAACATGGCTTTTCTGTGTATCATAACCATTCTATTATTAGGTTTCCTGAGAGCAGAGAATAGAATGAAGTTTTCCTGATACCCTTACAGCACATATTTAAGGTAAATAGCATGTGTTACATAAAGATTCTTTAGTGAGTCAGTGACTGCTTAAAGGCTTGCTGATTAAAGCAAGAGTCTAAGCTGCCGACTTAATCACACAAGAGCATCAGACAGGGCCATAGGCGAAGTATTAAAGACAGAGGACCCAGATCACTCTTGTGATGTCGCTCAATCAATAAAGCAGTTACCTCCAGTTTAGAAATGTATAACTCTGCTTGGATAATAGTTTCACTTATGTCCACAGGACAAGCATAGTTATTTTCTGAGTAAAAACATAAATATTTCTGGAATAGAAAATTCACCAAGTAGTTAAAAAATGTTTTCGTAATTTTTAGGGACTTGTCTTTCAAATTTCATGTGCATAAAACACATTAAAGGTATTGGATGTTATACCTAAAAGTCACAAATTGTAATGTTGGGCCAAATAACTTTAGGCCAAAGGCCAAATATAACTATCAAGTAGTGAGAACATTAGTGTATAAAAACCCGAATAACATTAGTGTAACAAAAACATTAGAATAATATTCAAGTTTTCTTTATTTTTATAAGGATTCATAATAAACAATAAAGTGCTAAAATGTGATTTTATTTGAAATAATAAATTCCTATGAAATTAAAATTTAATGTGGCTATTAAATTTTGTGGATAAACTCGGGCTTACAGCTTGGGTTTACAGCCCATCATGGCAGAGAAGGCATAATGGCAGGGGCAGAAAGGAGCTGGTCATGTTGAGTTTGTACTCAGGCAGTAGAGAGAGATAAATGATCATGTGTGTTAGCTTATTCCTTTTTATTTAGTGTAGGAACTCAGCCTATGGAAGGGTGCCATCACAATTATCTGGAGTTAACTGCAGCATGCTGGGTGAGTTATTGAATGCTTGGATCATGATGAGTTACAATGGTCATTATTTTCTGACTTCTCTACAAGAGTGTGGGGACAGCAGAGTCAAAATATGAAGGACAAAAACGGAAAGCACTCAGTGGTTTATGGAGTTGGCTACAGTTTATTGTTTTGTGCACAAAACATCAGTGTTTATTTAGAGGGAAGTGTTGGCAAGGTCAGTTCTCAGTTTTCTCCCCCAGGGGGAACTTGATCAATGTCTCCTTCTCTACACACTTCCTTCACCTGGGCTGTATGGGACTGTTGTATTGCAAATTCTTCTGAATTGAAGTATTCCCTCCTGAAGAGAGGACAGAGGCTCTGGAGATATAGGAAGTCAAGTCTAGGACACCTGAAACTTTAAAGGTTAGAAAACTACTCCCCAAAGTTATAGGAATGAGAACTATTAAATGAGTGACTTTGACCAATGCTAATTTGAAATTGAAGCAAGGTTCCCTCCTGAAGGGAGGAAGGAAGCTCAGGAGACTCAAATTCAGCAAGTCTGGAAAAAGGTTGTAAGATCCCTAAGGCTTTATAAGGGGAAAACAATTGCTTTGGGAGAGAGGCGCCTTCACACATTACCCCTATAAAATATCCCCACCCTCTGCTCTGTAAGGAATCCCATTAAACTCTTTGAGTCACCAAAACTGTTTTGGTATAATTGTACCCTGCTACTTTATTAGTGGTTCTGTTCCAGAAAAAACAGGTTCAAATCATTGAGAAAACAAAAGTCACTCAGAGATGTTGGAGAACTCAGGTTTATTACACTGGAATGTAACAGGTTAGGGTGACTGGAACCCCAAAGATAACCAGGAGTGTCCTTGAATTTGTGTTTTCAGGCAGGTTCCACTTATCTCTTTTGCCTTACCTGACCCCCTTGAGAGGGAGGTGTCTCTTACTAGAGTTCAAACCTAATCTTGAAATGAATTAGTCAAAGATAGACCAACCAGCTGTCTCTCTGATTCACCTAGCCCAGGAATATAGACACCTGGGACAGGAAGTTTTTCCTCTTTGTCCTCATGACTTGCCAAAAAAGAGACATCTGAATCTCCAGGCTCCAGGCCTAGCTAAGGCCTCCTTGCCACAGCCAGAATAGGCTGTGGTGAGGGAGCTCAGATTCTTTCCTACATGAACCTTTTTCCTAATGATGGGAGCTCTCCTATATTTTTCCTTCTTTTTCTTGTTTGACTGGCCAACACAGATTTTATAGATATGTGGCTAAATAAAATTGTCCCCACCTGTTCATTCCTCATTAGTGGCTGGAGATCTCTGTAACTTCTCATTTCTTTTTAAATAAATTCTCCCAGTATACATTATCCTTTGGTAGTCTATAATTTGAATTCTTTAATTTTTTAGAACAAGAATTCAGGGACTTTTAAGTTTTAAGATACATTGGAAGTAGCTGGGAACACCAACTTTCTAGAAACCCTGGTCTCCCATTAGGAAGTCAAGAGGAGTTCACACTCTAAGCTCTGGACCAAGAGCTCTTGTGTGTTTTTTTTAATGGATATTTTTATTGTCCAAAATTAGATACATTGTATTAGCAAATATTACATTTGTAACCCGATTCCCTCCTCCGTGCCCCCCACCCACTGCATATCCTCCTCAGTGGGCATACTGGATGGTTCCATGGGGTAGGAGGTTATGGATAGTACAAAAGGCAGACAGGTTCCCCCCCCCACACACACACACACTTGTGTGTTGTTGCTGAGGGGGGTGATATCTCTGGATATTCTCACCCACCACACTCTTTCCGCCCCCTCTTCCACTTAGTTCCCTGAGTCATGGTGGGTGAGATTTAAGACTGCTTTATTGTTGAGATCTTAAGGGCCTCTATACTTCTGCTTTATTTAGGTTGTGTTGAAAATTGTTGGTGTCTGTCACGCTGACTTATCCTGGGTTGACTGATTAGCTGTGCTAATAGATCTCTTGCTATCCTGTCACTCTCACAAGGGTTTCTCAGTTGCAGGGCTACACAATAGTCCTGTGGTGGTTTATTTCTTGCCAGGATGCCAGTCCTCTGCCTGTAGCTCTTTGGTGAAGTTGGAATGACCTCAGCTCTCTCACTGCTTTCTGAAAAATACAAACAAACAGGATCTGAATCAGAGAGTGAGGTCAATATGGGTTAAATCCAATACACATTTCTAATTTGGCGAGATTCTATTGGGAATAGCTTCTCTGTAGTTCTCTATTAATGGGAGTTTCTCCTTGGGGGGCCCATGTTTTTGGTTCCCAAAGGATTTTGACCTGAGTTCCAATTCCACTTAAGGGCTCCTTGACACTGAGTGGATTTCTTGGCCAATTTGAAAGCTGTTGACTACCCTATCCAGGCTATGATGCCTCTATTGCCCAAGTGATCACTTCTTGGCTTGCTGATCTCTTCTAGGAGGCAGTGTGTTCAGCCTTCTCATAGCAACAATCTGCATTGTTTATCAGTGTTCTCTGCTTTCTCCAAATATTATTGACCAATTTCCCCTGGCCACTTATGTAGCACCTTCCATCACTGCATATGCTAGCATCTAGGGGCTGGTTTCCATTCTGAATCTTGCAGGGTCTCTAGGTGTTATGTTACGACTTTCAATGGAGTCTTCAGCAATAGGATCTTACCTTTGGACTGGGCTGGGTACTCAAGAGCTTGCATAGAATTTTGTCTTCTTTTAGGGACCTTGTGGATCTCTATGATCAACAGCTCAGTGATGGAAGGAACCAATGTCTGTGCCAGGGAGATCCAGTTCTGATCCATTTTTCATGGGGTTAGGCTTCCTCCCATTTCATTCATGACCCATCTTAGCAGGCAATACCCCTTCTCCTCAAGAGCTTACTGTATGGAAATAAGGATTTTATGATTATGACTCATTATTGGTTCAGATCTAGGTGGAATATTCCTTTTACTATCTCAACCTGTATTCAACTTGGTCTTAAATATATGTGATAACCTGAAAGCTTGGTTAGGGAAAATCACACATCTATGAAGATGCTAGAAAGAATATTATAAATTTAAGGGATGTATTTTTCCTACTCTATACAGACAATAGTTTTAGTTGGTGATACACAGGAAAACATGTGAATTCCTCAATGGGCTTCAGAAGATTGAACATGACTAAGAGTTCAGAGCTGGAACTGGCCCCTGCTTGATAAAGGCAATATCATAGGAGATAAATGAAAACAGAATACTGAGGTCTTAAAAACTCTTTTGGGAATCTAGTTACCAGCCAGGAAGAGAAAAAGTAAGTGTGTGATAAAAGCTTATGAGAGACTTTTTATTCTTAAATAAAAAAAAAAATTCAGTGTGTTGACTGTAACAGTATTACAATTTATACCTGGTGCTTACAAACTCATGTAAAATATGTGTGTGTTCTATATAAAATGATGCATAGTAACTAACTAAACACTTGAATCTAGGAAAAAGAAGGTGGTTGTCCTCAGGCAAAAGACAAGACCCTACTGCTGAAGATTTCATAGACTGATATCACATAACACTGAGAGACCCTGCTGAATCCAGAAATTAAATCAGCTCCCAGAAAGGCAGCCTGGGTAATGCCAGAAGGTATTGCATGAACTGCCAGGGGAACCAGACCAATGATATCCTGAGAGAGCAGGAGGCATCTTCAAGTTACACCAACCGATGACCTGAGAGTGCATAAGACACTGCTATATGGCACAGACAAACAAGTCAAGAAGTGCCCATCTGTGTAATAGTGGCACCCAACCTAAGTGGGTAATCAAAAGCTGGCTAATAGGCTATGAGATCCACTCAGAGGCAGGGAACCCTTGACTAGTACAAGGGCCCAAGGCGACATTCAATGGGGACCAAGAACCTGATCTCCAAGGGGAAGTCCTCACTAACCATAGGTCCTCAGAAAGGCTACATCCTCCAAATGCTCACCAACCTAGCAATATTTGTCTCAGTTGATCAATTATAATCTCACTCTCCACTGGAGACTCTGTTTGTATTTTTCAGAAAGTAATGAGAACCGGGGACAACGGAACTCCACCAAAGGGACACCCAAGCAGGACACTATCCATGTAGAGCCCAAACACAACCTCTAAGGAATTGGGATGATGAGCAAAAGATCTATTCCCACAGCAAGGCAGATACCCTAGGGAAAGACAATGGAGAGAGGCACCAAAGGTGCCCAAAATTGTCCAAAACACAAATTTAGAGACTCTTAAAAACCTAATAACTATGCAAGATTTAAACTCACCCACTATGACTCAGGGAAATCTGCTGAAGAGAGGACAGGAAGAATATAAGAGTCATGGGGGGGAGAATAACTAATGCATAAAAGGGAATGCCATCATGGATTCAATGGCTTTATCTAAGAACCAATGATAATGAGCATATTGTTGTGTTAATATATAAACAAAACCCACTGAAACCTTTAAAAAAAAGAAGGTGGTTGTGTGAAAGTTAATGCCTTCAGTCTAGTTCCATAGACCACCCTCTCTTGAGTGGGAGGTGTCTAGCTAGAGTTCAAACGTAGGTGCTAAAACTGATTGGTCAGGTATGGACCAATCAACTGTCTCTGCTCATCTGGAGCAGGGAGTAGTCACTGAACAGATAATTCTGTCTATTCTTCCCTCACATGGCCTAGCAGAACGACATTAGGTAAGGTCTCCCAGATGCACACCACAGCTAGTATTGTGGGGCTGGATTTTTTTCACACATGAACATTTCCTTCTTATGATCTTTGCTTTTCATGCTTGTTTAGCTGAACAGCATAGATTTTAGCTAAACCTCTCCCACATGTTCTCTCCACATGGTGGCTGGAGATCTCTGTAACTTCCAATTTTCCTTTAAATAAAGTCTCCCACTATACCTTATCCTCAGGTGGTCTATAATTTTAATTCTTTAACTTTATGGACAATAATTCGCATACTACTTAAATTCAGAGGTATTTTGAAATTTGCTGAATATTTTCTAAATTCTAATCCCCATCTCTGCCTTTACAGTTGATTTGGTTCACACTTTGGATGTGTAAGAACAAGGGTATAATCTACTAATTTCTTGTGAAGATTCCCTTGGTATATCACATGGCACCCCCACAGGATTGTATGGAAGAGGGATTGATTTTAGATTACATGGGAAGTCAGATAGTGAGAGGTGGCCACTCTTAATTATTTGCAGTAAATCTGTCAGGAAAACAAATCAGAGGGCCATGAGATGGACAGCTATTCCTTCCAAGAGCAGCACTTCCCAAGACCAAATTATCTCAAGAGGCCCTACCTTTTAAAGGATCCACTATCTCATAATTTTGCACCCTGAAGACAAGCTTCCAACATATGGAATCTTATGGGGAAAGCTTACGTTATAACCAAACTATAGCATCTTAGAATCCAATTATCTTAAAAATATATTTAATAATTTTGTTTATGTTTTAAAATATGATTTATTCACCTCTGATGAATGTAATTCTTTTAAAATAAGCAATTTCATTTTTTGGCCTTGTTTTATTCTAAGATTTCTAAATTCCTTAGGATAAAAATTTGGTATTAGTCTTTATTGGTCTGAAAATATTTCTGTATTTGAATATGTTTATGAAAAAAATCAGACATCTTTAAACAATAAAAGAATGAAAGTCTTTGAGCTTCTGAGGTAAACACTCTTAATCTATAGCTTACTGATACCAGTAAGCATATATTTAAGTATATAAGTATGATTATATTTATGTAAAAAGAATTTTCTACTTAAATATGAGGTATGTGTCATAAATGGGTATCACATCATACATATACTCTATTTTTTCTAAATATTAAATATGTTTAGCCAATATCATTCTGATATATTTTGGTGGATTATGTTTTAATTGTTTTTATCTTTTTCTTCAGATCAGTAATTACAGAGAAATCCTCACAGCATGTGAATCCTTGATAGTGTATTATAAAACAAAAAGAAACATATTTTATGCTGTTTAATTCTAAATGCCAACAGAATTTATGAAAGTTAGGATATAGCACATGGAAATGAGAAGGTCGTCAAATTGTATGTGCTTAAGAATCAAACCTAGAGGCATACAAAGCAAGAACAACCTGTGTGAAGTAGTGAAATAAAATGACATAGGAATATATACCAATACATAAAATTGTGCCAAAAGTGCATTCCCTAGGGAGATTAAGAAATAAAAAATTCTGTTTATAAAATTTTACTATATTCATAGAGACATGTTATTATGTAGACTTGCTTTCTACAATAGCTTTTGATCTGGGATTCATGCAAAATAAAAACAAAATGAAGAAAACTTCAATCAATCATTCAATTCACCAATATTTGGCGATATTATGTACTAATTTGCAAACATTTTCTTCCTTTGTATCTTCCAAGTTACATTATTATCAACTTACCAAGATTTCCTAATGAAACTAGAGGAAAACATATTCATGACTAGATGCAACGATGAATGAAATGACTCAAGACAATGCAGTAGAATAAGTAAGTACTTTTGAATGGCAATAACATGGAGCAGAGGAGAAAATTTTGTTGTGATTTCTTACTTAGAATTCTATGAATGAACTATTCAGTTGTAAATTTGGCCTCTGTTACTTTGTGTGAATATCTTCATATTTAAGTACCATAAATCATAAATGTTTGTGGATCTTGGAGAAAAACTGGGAATTAATTTATTAGCATTCCACCAACAGTAAATTTTTATTGAAGTCTTAAATTAAAGGGTTTCCCCCACAACCAGGAAAAATAAGTGATTACTCCCAATGGAGAGTGGCCACCTCCCATATACTATTAGTTAATATAGTTCTGAATGCTTCTTAGAATAAGGAGTTCATTTCTTTGTTAAGAAGTTCATTTCATTGTGAGATGGGAGATATAGAAGAAGATATACTTGATATTGTCAACAAGTTTGTTCTCGTTGTTACTTTCATGGATTCATTTTCGTTGAGCTTCCCAAAGAAAAAGGTGAGATGTTCTCCACCTTTTATAATTACCCATTTAGGTTGTTTATGTGGCTTTTCTGTGGTTTTCCTGTCACCCAGATTGATGGTTAGGTTTTGTTGTCAACTTGGATCTTTTTAATTATCTTGGGTAGATCTCCGAGGATGTTTACAGGAAGGCTGCCTCTGAGCAAGGGGTAGGATATAAAGAAGCTCAAAGAAGCTGGAAGTAAACATCCTTTCCTGTGTGGGCAGTGCAAGAAGGAAATTCCAGAGACTCAGGAAGCCATTAAGTCTGGGGAAGGGTTGTAAGACCCCACCCTAAGCCATTATAAAGGAGAAGAAATTATGTTTGCCCTCCCCCCCTGCCTACTTCCTGTTCTATGTATGTGGTGTTGGTGATGGGTTTTTCTCTCTGCTCGGACCTGTGAAAGGGGAGCAGCCTCTTTTGCATTCTGGAACTTCGCCTGTATCTATAGCTACAAATAAATCTTTTTATCCCCAAAATGTGCCTGGTTTGAAGATTCATCCCAGTGGCAGTGTGGATGCCTAGGACACCTACATTCTTCCAGTCAGGAACTCAGCTTGGTGGTTTAGCTTTCAGCCTTTAAATGATGCATTTTTTTAACTGAGAACCAATAGACCTTGAGCAGGTGAGCAGGTTACTTTACAGCTTCAAACCTCAAAGTTTTCAATCTTTAAGAATAAGATGCAATAGTTTTAATTGTAGTTATATTAAAGGACATTTAGAGAGTAAAAGGAGCTTTTACCTACTTATAAACTTGAAGTGATCCTCAATACATATGTTACAAAATTGGGCATGGATTATTTATTTGCCTGTAATCCCAGTGTTAGGAAGCGAGAGAACAATACTGTTTTCCTCTGGCCTTTACAGACCCCCCCACACACACACACAAAGCAATCACTGACACAGTATATGAGCTTAACATTATCTTATATGATCCATGTGTAATTGACTATAATATTGATATATTTCTCAATATTTATAAGGAAAGCTTTAATTGCCTTGGTAAATTAATAGCAAAGTATTCCTAACAGCTAATTGATTCTATATTAAATAGTTTACTTTTATTCAACTATCACTTCCACCTGAACATTCTAGTATCATATCATAAAACACAAAATGAGTTAAATTGGTCCATATTTCTGTCTTAAAACTGTTTATTGGTTTTGGCCTTAAAAAAAAAAAAACTAAGTGACTCCAAAAATCTGTGCAGTAATGTGTTTTCAAAAGTTGCTGAGGCATAGCATCAAACATGCTTTTCAGAACTTGTCTCATTTATGACTTTATAAAATCTGAACAAATGTATTTAACCACAGGCTTCTGCCACTTCTATGTTTCTGTTTCTGTACTATGCAAGGATTAATATTACTCCAAATTTTGGGTAAATCACAGAAAACATTGCAGTACCAAACAAAACATATATGGAAATATAGTTTCATGGGACTTGTATTATTAAAATATTATGAAAGAATTTAGAGCGGAATAAAATTATCCTGAGGCAAATCCGATGAAATTTCTACTTTTAAAAGTAAAAATTTCAAACACCAAATGTTAGTTAAAACCTATAATTTTTGAATAATCTCAAAATCTATCAACATTCATTTATTCTTCTGACTAATTACCTTAAAATTGGTTTCTCTGTTCTTTTCCTGATTGTGTTATTTTCTTTAGAATTGTCCAGAGATGTGATCATCCCCCTCCTTCTGCACTAGCTTAACATTGTCTACTCAAGGGTTGATTGCAATCTTATGCAAAGTAGAACTCATTCAAAGTAGTTGAAAGACAGAGAGGGCACTAAATAATATATCCCAAGTCATGCCAGATGTGGGAGCTTGCTTTGAAATGCCAAATGCCTGGTTTTGGATGCCATATTAATATATATTTAGTGTGTTGATGAGTTATATTATAATATAAATTGTGAATTGTGTGATGTGTTCTTCAACTTCAGTTCTAATTATAATGTAGACAACTCTTGATTATCCATTGTAATGGGGGCGTGAATAGTGAAGACAGAATTCACAGATTAACCCTAAATTTTACTTTTGTTCATCAGTAACCTTCATTTGGCCTCCAGAGTCTTGTATCTTCTACCATCCTCAATATATAATTATATATTTATATTCCAAAATCAGGCCTCTAGAAGTTAACATTTGTTTTACATCCCGTACAGAATATTTGCTTGTTTAGGATGTTATCTGACATTTATTTGTAGGTCACTGAATGGGTATGGAGATTTTAGCTTTTCATTACACAGATACTATTTTGATTACACTGTGAATTTTGATATATAATAATATGGGTTTTTCATGTATTTGCAAGGATCATTCTTATTGTACAAGTCAATGGCACTATGGAATAGATTTCTCTTTATGACACAGTATCAGAAATCTGCATATGTCTGTACATATGTCACACAAACCATCTTTTTGTTTCTTTCTGATGTTTAGTTTAGATGACCATTGGGAGGAAATGCCTAAACTCCAATTTTAAAATAATGTGTAATAAAATAAGTATAAAAATGTCTACATCTTCTTTCTTTTGGAACTGCAAAGCTACTGGGAGTGGGTAAAGGTTTAAGGGTGTGATTCAATTTAAAAAACAAATATTTTTCAAGGTTTCATCCCAAAAATTTGGCATGTTTTTTTTTTTTAAATTCCCAAGAAACCAGGCATTGAATAATGAATGTCCTGACAGCCTGTGGACATGGTTTTCTCACTGACTCATAATTTAAGCAATCTGCCAGCTAGCTGTTAACTTTCAACCTTTAAAATTGATGGAGGTGGGAGAATGTTTTCCACCAAAATTTGTAAAAAGCCACATATACTGACCATGCTGTCAATCTTAGGCCACATTTTTTGTTTGTTATTTTTTTGTGGCTGATTAAAAAAAATCTAAATCTGTTGGCTATGATGAGAAGGAAATCAATACACATACGCACACATATATAAAATCTTTATTATGAATAAGTATATACATTATATGATCAAATCTTGTCAAGGTGTCCCGTTTCCTCCTCTCTTTCCCCTACCCCTGGCAGCTCATGTAATACCTTCCAGTGCTACACATGCTACCATTCTGGTTACCATTCTGGATCTAGTAGTATCTCTTTGTGTTGTTTGATGACACTCTGTGATTTCTTCAGCAACAGGGTCTTACCTTATGCCTGAGACAGGTATTCAAGAGCTTTTACAGAAGTCTGTCACGTTTTGGTGTCCTCATGGGTCTCTTTGATCAACAGCTCAGTGTGGGAAGGAACCAATAACTGAGACAGGGAGATGCAGGCCTAAGCAACTTTTCTTGAATTAGAATTCCTCCCATTCTGTTCATGGCTCCTAGTACCAGGTGGTGCCCTCAACTTTTTCAGGAATTTACTGCAAAGGTTTTATTGTATCAATTCATTGTTAGTTTAGTTTACTGTATGACTCCCTGCCATGGTTTGATCCAGGTGTCCCCCACAAACAATTGAATGTGTTCTGATAGATCATTCCTCAGCTGATGGCAGTTTGGGCTTTACAACCTCGATGAAGCTGTGTTGTTGGGGGTGGGTTTATGGGGTTATAAACCAGCGTCTCCTTGCTAGAGTTTGGCACACCTTCCTGCCATTGTTTGCAGTGCTGTGGCGGAGGTGATGTCTAGCCCTCTGCTCATGCCATCATTTTCCCTGCCAGGATGAAGTCTCCTTTTGAGTCCATAAGCCTAATAAGCCCATTCCTCCACAAGCCACCTTTGCTTGGGTTCTATCTGCGCAGCAACAGGAAAGCTGACCGCAACACTCCCTCACCCTCCCATTCCACCCTAATTCTTTCAATTTCCTTTTACAGTCTCTCTGTCTACTGACAGATTCTCTTAATGTTCTGGTTTAATATAGCTAGGAACCACATATGAGGGAGAATATGTGGTGCTTGGCTCCCTGCTCTTGTGTGGTCACTAAGAATGATCTGCTCCAAGTGTGTCCAATTTTCTTTAAATGTTATTACATCATTTTTCCTTTCAGCTGCTTAGACTTCCATAGTGTATATGTACCACAACTTTGATATCTATTATTCATCCAGTGATGGGCATTTGGGTTAATTCCAGTTCCTTGCTATTATTAATTTAGCTGCTATAAGCATGGTTGAGCAAATGTCTCTGTGATTTGGCAAGGATACTTGAGGCTAGATAACCAGTAGAGGGATAGCTGGGTCCTCTACTCCATCCTGTTCAGGAGCCTTCACACTGCTTTCCATAGTGGTTGCACAAATTTGCATTCCCACCAGCAGTGAATGAAGGCCCCTTTTTCCCTATTACCTCGCCAGCATCTATTGTCAGTAGATTTTTTTATGACTGCCATTCTGACTGGAGTTAGATGGAATCTCATTGTTTTGATTTGCATTTCTCAGATGATTAAAGACTTTGAACATTTTCTCAAATGGTAGGTGGCCATTTGTATTTCTTCCTCTGTGAATTCCTTGTTGAGTTCATTTCCCCATTTTGTGAGAGGGCTGTTTGATAATTTTTTTAATTTAATTTTTTTGAGTTCTTTGTACATTCTAGATATTAGACCTCTATCCACATACCAGCTGGAAAGATTAACTCCATTCTTAAGAGTTAAAGTAAGAATGCATTCTTTTATAAAGCAGACAGCTGGTTCCATCAGTGAAAAGTATTTAGTAAATGAATAAATGAATGATCAAATTGCTCAGCAGGAGATACTCTGGGTTCTCCTGTAGCCCAGGGAAGACTCAGGACAGCAAACTCTGAGCAAGTTCCATTAATAAGTTGACTATCATCTGCCTAACACTTGAATATGTTCCTTGATGGTGATATGTGAACTGGATTCTGACTGATATGAGTACTTACCTAATAGCCACACCTATCTACTTATATATACTTACTGATTGTTGAAAAGATTCACAGAAAAGTTTCTAGTTAGTAATGGTAATACAAGAAATCACAATGCTTCAGTTTATGTATTGTGAAAAGAAGATAGTCTTTCTCCTTATAATATCATCTATCTTTATTTTGCATTGTGCAAGACATTTAGTAGCCAAGACAATCCTTTTGAATCTCTACTGATCCTTTTCTGGCACTTGGCTCCTCTGTGGATACATCTATCACCTTCGTTATTGCTTTAGAATTAGTTGGCTTTCCTAACCAGCAATCTCAGAAACATGACATATAATTCCTGTTTTTACTTGAAGCTGGAAAACTGAGACATTTCTCTTGAGTTCTGGCACAGTGAAGCAAGCACACATATAGAAGAAAGTGTAAAAAGACTTTGTTTTAATAAAGATGAGTGGTAAAGAAATGATTGACAGGAGGCAAGACTTCAGTGAGTGGTCACATCATATCTATCTGTAAGAAAGGATCATGTCATTAAACTTGATCCCACAGTAGTAAATGAAAATTAAAAAGAATATTTGTCATACTTGACTCTAAAAGGCTGTTTAAATCTTCCACAACTTAGAATAGAGGACAGCTACTTGCAAGAATTGCATAAATAAAAATATGATGCCTTTCTTGCCAAGAAGTATCAGAGAACATATGCTGACTCTATACCACATCTTAGCACATAGCACAATGGTACTTTGCTCTCACATTGGAAAATATTTCTGAACAGAGACGAAAAAATCTGTGGAGATTTGGACAAACCCATCACAGCTGTGCCAACATATGGCAAGCTGATTAATACATGTGGCCCTAGGAATAATGAACCATGAGAAAATGTTTTCCATATAAACTGTTTATTTTTAAAATATAGGCCATTCATTATAAGTACATTATTATTTTGTTAAATATTTTAAATGTTGTGATCAAAATTTAAGCAAATTTTATGTTTGTGGGATATAGAACTATGGTAGAATGTTTGACTGGTATACACAAGTCTTAAGTTTCAACTTTGGGGGTGGAGATTGACCTAATTTGGAGGTCTGGAAGGGAATCAGTTGTAGAGGACTTAATTAGCATTCACAAAGCCCTGGGTTCTATCCCAAGCACAGAGCACAGCCACAAAAAGAAACAAAACAAAATAAGACACACACACAAACTCTCTCTCTCTCTCTCATGAAAGATAAGTGCCTTAGTTACATTACTTAATTTTCTTATTTTTCTGAGAAAATACTAGATAAGAAATTTAAGGGATGAAAGATTTATTGCAGCTTAGAGCTTGTGGGATACAAGTGAGGTCAAGGAAGTCATGTTGAGAAGATCAGGAATCAGCTGGTCACATTCAATTTGCAGACAAGAAGCAAAGAGTAAGGAATGCTGGAGCTAAACTTGCTTTCTCCTTTTCATCTATCCTGGACCCCATCACATACAATGATACCACTCACAATTGGAATGGGTCTTCCCATGTCACTTGACCTAAATTAGATCTCTCATAGACATGCCCAAGTCTTGTTTCCATGGTGATGCTGAATTCTTTCAAGTTGACTATATTCACTGCCACAATATGCAAATTTTGTAAAACTTTGAATTGTCAAAGATTTCCAGTAATTATATTTTAAAACATGAGGGTATTCAGACAAACATCCTCTGCATCACGAGACCTGCTTTTGAATCCCGTGGGAAAGACATTATACATAATTGGCAAGTGTAAAATTTGCTCTGTTGCATACTTTAAAGTACAATGGTGCTCTATTGCAGCAGCAAATATGAGTTAATTGTGAAATTTTTTTCCACTAGAATTCTTAATCTTTTATGATTGAAGAACATTCACCCAAAAGCTAAAGGAAGGATTTCTCTTAGATGTTAGTGCACAAATTTTCAATACTGCCTCCAGAGGGTCCAAAATGCAATAAATTTCACAAAGACTTTTAGATTCCCAAAGACCTCAAGGAAAATAAGATATATCTGTAAAAGTTAAACATTAGGAAGAATGGAAAATTAAGAATTAAAAAAAAGCAGCCAGGTGTGGTGGCGCATGCCTTTAATCCCAGTACTCAGGAGGCAGAGGTAGGAGGATCACCATGAGTTTATTGTAGCAAAATGAGTGTGAGCTCACTGCCCCCCTCCCCTTCATTCACTGTTAACATCCTGCTGATGTTTGTTCTCCAGATGGCTAATCCCATTACATCCTACTGATGTTTGTCCACCAGGTGGCCAATCTCATTGCATGAAGTAGAAAACTGTCAGGGCTCTGAAGTTCTGTGAGATAAAGAAGAGACAAGGCCGGAGAATACCTGGGGAGAATATCTGAAACCTATTGTAAATGTGTAAACTGCTAGATTATGGTAACTGGAATGTGTAATGTAACATACTTACTCTGTACTGACTATAAAACCCCTTGTCAACTGGGGTGTGGGGTCGAAGACCTTTTTCCTGACCTTGGAGCTCCCGGGCCTGGGTTTAGAATAAAACTTCACTCTCCTCTTGCCAAAGTGACTCTGTCTTTTGTCACTGGGTATTTCTGCAACAAGTTCAAGGCCACCCTGAGACTTCATAGTGAATTCCAGATCAGCCTCGACTAGAGTGAGACCCTACCTCCAAAAACAAAAAAAACAAAAACAAAAGAATAAAAAAAAGTAGATGAAGCAGACTCCTTACAGGATATTATGAATCATAAGGTTTATTAGATCTGAAATAATCCATCAAGTTCCAGATGAGACCTGTCGATCTTGGCACTGAAGTCAGCTTTCAGACCAGAGCAGGAATCAAAACTGTAGGTGCAAGGTACCAGGAGCAGGTGAACACCAAGCTGGTTTTGTTATGTTGCTAATGGTGTAGTGGACATTCAACAAGTAAGATCCTCATCAAGAGTCCTGTGAAGTAGAAGAATACGGTTGTGAGCTAAAATATTCAATACTCAATTATACTTGAATTTCAGATAAGCAATTATTATAATTTGGGTAATAATTAAATTAAAACATTAAAACCTCTATACTTTAATATTAAAATTTTAACCATGTATTTTTATTTGATAATTCTGACAAATCTTTCCTACCAAAATATTGAGAACCATAGAATGATAATGAAAATAAATCATTGTTTCTAAAACCTCCGAATGTTCACGGTTCCTATAAAGGCTCTCATTGTTTTTATGTGTGGGTATCTAGCTTTGATGGATGTTTTTGAAGAGGCTGTCTTTTTTTCAATAAATACTGATAACAGATTAGGTGGCTACTACTGTCTGAGTTTTTGCTCCTCTCATCTATTCCAAGGATTCACATATTTTTATGTGTAAGTAGCAAGTATTTTCCTTTTTTTAAAATATCATTATTATGAATAAGTATATACATTGTATGATCAAATCTTGTGAATGTGTCCCTATTTTTCCCTCCTCTCTGAATTCCTTCCTCAGTGCGCATACTAGATCTGTCCATAGGTTAGGTGGTTATGAACTTCACAAGAGGTAGCCAGTTTTTCTTTCTTCCCCCTTGTGTATTGTTGCTGAGGGGGCACTGTCTTTGGATATTCATCCTACCATGGCTCTGACATTCTTTCCACCCCCCTCTTCCACTCAGTTCCCTGAGTCATAGTGGGTGACTTTTGAGCCAGCTATATTGTTAACATCTTAAAAATCTCTGGATCTTTGCCCTGGGTTGTGTTGGGTATCAGTGATGTCTGTCTCCATTGATCTTTCATGGGTTATCAGAATTGTTTGTCTTGTCACTTTCTTGTCAATTTCATTTCAGCACTGTGTGAAGGCTAGGTGCAATTTGTATCCTCCCAGGATGAAAGCCATTATCCAATGTCTTGTTTGTGGTTAGGTTGTCTGTGATTCTCTCACTGCCATCTAAAAAATGCAGAGTCTCCATTGGAGAGCGCATTATGGCTCTGTAGAAAAATGTGAGATCAATTCCACAGCATTATTCTTTTAACTGGGATTTCTTTAGCTGTTTTGAGTTTTATAAAATGATTTTTCCTATGAATTTTAGTTACTTTTCTAGTTCTGTGAAGAATCACATTGAAATATTGAAGGGAATTGCATCGAAACTTTGGGTCATTTTTTTTTTATAATATAGTCTTTTTCACAACATTAATTCTGATAGTCCATGAACACATCTTAATGTTTTCTAGTGACTTCTTCAATTACTTCTATAGCATTTTAAATTGTTCATTGTATTTCATTTATTGTTTCACTTTTGTCACCTTGGTGAGGTTTATTCCTAGGTATTTTAATTTTGGGAATTTATTGTGATTTGGAAGTTTAGGGCAACTGGTTTAGCTACTGCTATAACTGTTTTGTAAATATCCAGTTTGGGTATCAGGATAATCCTGGTTTCCTAGATGAGTTTGGAATCATTCATTCCCTTATTATTTTGCAGAAACAGATTGTGACAGGGTCAGGCATCTGCAGAGAAACCCCTCACCTTGAGTGGGGGTTGTCTAGCTAGAACTACAACCTAGGGGCTAAAACTGATTGGTCAGATATGAACCAATCAGCTGTCTCTCTGACTCACTGGGGAAAACTTAAATTAACTTCCCTTAAAGAAAACTCTCCTCTTCCCCCACATGGCAAGGGAGGAGAAGGATATCTAAATCTCCAGGCCTTAGGAAGGTAAGGCCTACCCCCACCCCAGCTAATGGCTGGGATGGGGGAAGGCTCCACTCTTTCCCTCATGAACCTCTCCTTCTCATGATGGGAGCTCCCTATTTTCTTTTTTTCTCCTGCTTATTTAGCTAAACAACTTAAGTTCTGTTAAACTCTCCAAGTTTTCTCCCCACGTTGTTGGCTGGAGAACTCTGTAACTCCCCATGATCCCTTAAATAATAAAGTCTCCCACTATACCTTACTATCTTGTTGTCTTTGATTTTAATTCTTTAACTTTATAGACAAGAACTAGGATACTCTTTAACTTGGGGTGCATTAAAGTTTTTTCTGGTTGTTATCTAACTTCTAACCCTCTCCAACACCCTGCATCATAATCTGTATCAAGATTTATTAGTGCTAGGTCATTCTTAAAAGTTTGGTAGAATTTATCAATGAATTTTTAATTACTGCTTGTAACAGATGCATTTACATTGTTAATATATTATTGATTTATGTTAATTTTCAAATCAAGTTTTGTACATCATATTCATTTTGAAAATTTTCCATACATTATAGATTTTCCAATTCTTTTAGAATATGAATTTTCCATAAATGTCCAAATGATTCTCTGGATATCATTGGAGCCTGTTGTAACATTTTCCTTATAACTTATAATTTAAATTTTTGGGGGTTTTGCTTCTGTTTTGGGTAAGTTTGCTCAGGGAAACCAATACTATTTATATTTCTAATAACCAACTCTTAATTTTATTGAATATAAATATTTCTTTTAGTCTTGATTTCATTAATTTAAACCCTAATCTCATTATATTTTCCATATACTGCATTAAGGTTTACCTTCTTATCATTTAAGCCATTCAAGTGCATCATTTATTTGAAAACTATCTTATTATTTATGCTCACAACATTCTTCTTTGAACAGTTTTAGCTGAATTCCTGAGGTTCTGATCAGTTTTGTTACAACTTTTATTTCATTCTTTAGTTTAAAATACAATTCCTTCTTGATTTCCTTAACAAGCTTTATTTATTCATTACTGTAATGCTCACTGTCTAAGTATTCTGGTAGCTTCTGTGGTTTTTATTACCATAGAAAGCTAATTTTATTTCACTAAATATTGAGACAATACATGGAAACATTTTAATTATTTTATGTTTTTCTATTTATTAAATCATCTTTGTGGACCATAATGTGATCAATATTAGAGATTTCACAGGCCACTGAGAAGAATTTGTATTTCACATATATTACATGGAATATTCTATAAATGTCTATTCCAGTTACTGATGTTTTCCTGCATCGCTGTGTGTTTTATGTGTCTTCACACCAGAGCACTTGTACAGACTCTTGGCTTCCTGTCACTTCTCCTCCACCTGTAAGGCCCGGCTGCTCCACACAGCTCTTTCCCCATGGTGTATCAGACCCTAGTTTAATCTTCTCTACTCTGTCTTTCTCCAGTTTATTTTTCTTGTGGTGCCTGTGCCCAGGTGGGGCAAGTAACTGTCTGGGTGCTATACTGACCTTGTTCCAGGTTAGGTAGCTATTGGCAACACCCCTGGCTGCAGCTCAGTAGAGATCTTTTATATACTCGTCTCTTTTCTATTTTATTTTTGTATAGGAATAGCATCTATTGATTTTATCCTGATTCTCCTCTTTCACAGGATGCAAGGGGTGATTGCTAATCAGTCTTATTACCTGGAAGGATTATTCTTCTATATACTTCACTTATCAATCCAGAAATGGGTTTGTCAGTATGGTCAACATTGGTTGAATCAAATATTTTTTGATAGTCAATAGAAATAAGTTCTGGAAGGGTTAGTATTAATATGGTCACTTTCAAGTGATCACAGAGGAATTATACACCTTCACTTCTTAATGAGAAAAATTTGTTTTTACCTGACACTTAATTTTAGTTGCACTTCTTTTTCAAAATAAGAATTAAATTTTAATCTTACTGTTTTTCATTAGTCACTTTCTGTGATTCTATTGTCAATTGCAGATAATATATCACCATTATAATATTGCCCTTAAGCATTCAATTTAATGTTAATATTAAATCCTGAAAAGGAATCCTGTCTGAATTAAACATAACTCTAAATAGAAGCAAATAGCATAAAGAGAAAATTAGTGTTTCCAGTAAAGTGAGCAAAGCATACAACATAGTCAACAACTTTATTCATCAGCTTTCCTCACTGTACACATTACATACCAAGTTCAGTATAAGACCCCTGGAGCCTTCATATGCTTCATTTCATTGAGATAGAGGACTTTTGTCATAGTCAGCCACATGCAGCTGGGATGAATCTTTAAACCAGGCACAGTTTTGGGGAGGAAAGCATTTATTGAAACTACAGATTGAGAGGAAGTTCTGTAACAGCTAAAGAGGCTGGCCCTCTTTCACAGGTCGGAGCCGAGAGCAAAACCCATCATCTACACCACACACAATAGCAAACAGGCAGGAGGGCCAAGAAGAGAATTCTTTCCCTTTATATAGCCTTAGGGTGGGGTCTTGCAACCCTATCCCAGACTTAATGGCTTCCTGAGTCTCTGGAATTTCCTTCCTGCACTGCCCACATAGGAAAGGATGTTTACTTGTAGCTTCTTTGAGCTTCTTTATGTCCAGCCCCTTGCTGAGAGGCTGCCTTCCTGTAAACATCCTCAGAGAACCACCGAAGATAATTAAAAAGATCAAGTTGACAACAAAAGCTAACCATCACAACTTTTTTGTTAACTTACCTTTACAAACTCTTATATAATGTTTAAATGACATGAGCTAAGCACATAGAAACAAAACCTTAAATAGCTTACTTCTAAAGGTTTAATATGATTATCAAGTTTTTCACAACTGTGGTAAGACAACTTTCAGAACCACAACTATGTGTCACATTTTTCAAAGGAGAAAATTAAACAATTGAAACCCATAGAACAAATTATGTGGACTGTTGAGTATGTAACAAGGGAAGGAGTTCCTGTTTACAACACACTATAAAGATTCTATTGAATAGGTAAAAAATATTAAATTTGTAACAAAGTTAATTACAGGACAGAGATAATTAAACATAAGTCAATTTCTGTTTGATTTTCTGCAACAAACTAATATATTCAAGTTAGGCACTAAACCTTTTAGTATTTCAATGTCAAAATCAAGGTAAGACTTATAAGAGGTAGGGAAATGGAAACAGAAGGTAATTTGGCTTTGTAATGGTATTTGTCAAGTTCCTAAAAGTTCTGGGAACTGGGAACTGTTTTGAATCACTACATGCAATCTTTAGACTTACATGTTTCAATATTATCTGAAGGTTACTAGGTAATTGGGAAAAAAAACCTATTTTTTGGGGGGGGGGTGCTTTAGATCTGTCTCAACAGTTAAAGAAACTGGCTTGCAAGACTGCTGACCTGAGTTCATTCCCTAGCATCCATGTAAGCCAGACACAAAGAAGCCCACTCATGTGTGATCCCAAGTATCTGCAAAATAGGAAGGAGATACAAGGATCCCAGGTTCACAGGCAAGCTAGACAGACACACACAGGGGAAAACCAACAGGAGACTGTGCCAAGAAGGTGGAAAGGAAGGACAGGCTTCTTGAGGTTTGTTCTTTAACTTCCACATAGGTACTGTGGCATGTGCATGCCCCCCCACAAGTACCCTAAAATTTTGCTGTATAACTTTATTGGGCTGAAGGGGAGTATTCCAGTCAGCATTCTAGTTGCTGCACAGAAAGAACCCAAACAAAAGCAGCTTGTGGAGGACTGGGTTTATTTGGTTTACAGACTGGAGGGGAGACTCCATCCTGGCAGGGAAAATGATAGTATGAGCAGAGGGGTGGACATCACCTCCGCCACAACACTGCAAACAGCGGCAGGAAGGTGTGCCAAACACTGGCAAGGGGAAGCTGGTTCATAACCCCATAAGCCCACCCCCAACAACACAGATCTAGTGAGGTTGTGAAATCCAAACTGCCATCAGCTGAGGATCTATCAATCAGAACACATTTATTTGTTTGTGGGGTCACCTGGATCAAACCATGGCAGGGAGTTACTAGTTTTTTTTTCAAAAAAAAGATAATTAAACTTGGGCTGGGAGGTGTCGCAAGCTAATCTCAGTACTTGATAAACTGAGGCACAAGGATCCCTGTGAGTTCGATGCCGGCTAGAGTGAGACCCTAACTTGAAAATTACAATAAATAAATAAATAAACTGAAGCAAATTCCTATATTATTTATAGTATCTGTTTAAAAGTCAGCTATTTCCTCTATCAGCTAGTAGTCAGCTTGATTTCCTAATGCATAATATTCCATCAATCTAAATAAATAATCCTTTATTGAACACATATAATTAATACTAATATTATGAATTAGATTATTGGAAAATATATGAAATTCTTCCTCTTTAAAAAATAAAAAAGCCTGTCTGTTCACTCTAATAATATAAACTTTTTTTTTTGAAAATGACTCCAACCCTAATCTTCTGCCCCTGAAATTTCTAAACTTTTGGTGAATACTGGTGAAAAATTACCATTTTGATGACTGCTTAGCACATGAAAAATGACATTTTCAAATGCGGGATTCAAGCAAACAGGAGGGGATTACTGGTTTTAATAGTCACACATTTCAACTGATGCAAGACTTTAGGCATGAGACAGCACAAAGCTTAGTGAGAGACCATGAAAGGGATTAGAATGCCAAGGAAGGATTTTTGTACTTCAATGTCAGAATCAAGGTAAGGAGCACAATAAGCAGGAATAATGGAACAGGAAATAATTAGGCTTTATAATGGGACTCACTAAGTTTTGACAAGTTCGTGCAGGATCTGGAAAATGTGAACTATTTTGATTCTCTGGATATAATCTTTAGACATTTATTTGAAGGCAGGGAAGGGGGGAAATGATAAGATGAAAAATGTGGAAAAGATTCTACATTCTAGCCTGCACAAAACATCTCATAGTTTAACCCACACTCCTATCCTCTGAAACCATAATGTTTCATACCTCCATATTTAATTTCTGTTGTTCTATCTTCCTGGATTATTTTACTATTTCACTTTCCCTTATTAACATTGATTTATCATTCAGGGAGAAGCTCTACAATGATCACCTCCATAAAGTTTCATGAACTTTTCCTGTGTTTTCAGACTGTTCTGTCTTAAGTATGTTATTGTGATTTATTTTTCTTCATTGTAGTTGAACTGAAAAATAAACTCAAAGTCTATGAAAAAGAATCATAATTGTTGTTGCTGTTTTTGGTTACATCATTGACAAAAAGAAATCTTAGTTCATAACATGATAATAATGGATGCTATGTTAACATATTGCATTTATTAAAATATTAGTTTAACATCTTAAATATTTCTTGAGAATAAACAGTGGATCAGCCAATATAAAAAGAGATCAAGACTTTTCCAGACCAAAATATAAAGGTCTTTAACATTCATTGGTAATGTTACATAATCAGCCCATTGTTCCAATGGACTGAAAATATAAGGAAGAAACAAGCAAACTGATTCCCTTAGTAGACTAGGTAGAGCAACAGTAATGTTGAATACGATAAAGTTAGAGAGCAAAAGTTTGTTTTGTTGATATTGAGTAGAAATTGAAGTATCTTTGCAAATAGTACTCTAGCAAAAGAGCTGGCAGGCACTGAATGACCAAATTCCTAAATTGAAGAGGGACCTATCTGTAGTTGAAAGGAGATATAAAGTCCAATGCTGATTGAAGATTTGAGCATGTGTATCATCCAGGCACATATAAGAACTATGTGTTTTACACTAAATTATATGGAAAAGTCTGGAGGATTTGAACAAATTAGTGTTGGGCCCCAGCCTTAAACTAAATTTTGGAATATGGAATAAAACCGGCCGTGGCTCACATGCCTTTAATCCTAGCAAGGCATGGTGGCACACACCTTTAATCCCAACAGGCCTTTAATCCCTGGATAAGCCTTGATTCTCTTTGTTGATATTTTGCCTTGCTGTACTCTGCTGATTGGCTCCCACCAAAAGGTTTGAATCTTCTTGCTTGAGAGAAATAGGCTGAACAATGCAGCCTCCAGTAATAAATGGGTGTTGGGTGTGGGAGTGATTTGAGATTTGTCCTTACATGTCTCCCAGCCACGTGTGTCTGCTCTGGCTGTTGCTTTCACCTCTCCCTGATGGAGCCCATCTCCTGCTGGCAGGCTAGACTTGGGATACCCCACAGGGGGCCCAAAAATTAGTATCACTACCAACCATTTTTTTGTTTTGTTTTGTTTTTGTTTTTTCTCTAGGTAGGATCTCGCTCTAGCCTTGGCTGACATGGAATTCACTATGTAGGCTCAGGGTGGACTTGAACTCATGACAATCCACCTTCCTCTGCCTCCTTAGTGCTGGGATTAAAGGTATGTGCCACCATGCCCAGCCTATTCGCATTTTTTTTTAAAGACAACACTAGAAGCTTTGGGTTTTCACAGTAGTGTCTTCTCTGAAGACCTAATACAGTCATCCACTGAAGTTCATGGACGTGAAGCTTGTCCGAATCTGAATGAACTGGTCTCCCTGCTGAGTTCCTTAGTCCTATGTCAGGCTTCAGTCACACCAGGACAGGCTGTCTACATTGTTTACTGAATAATAATGGACTGCTGGTCTGTTCTGATATCTGCTGTAGTTTGAATGTTAAATGTTTCTTGGTCTAGTTCCTCTGTAATTCCTCTCCTTATTGCATGCAGATTAGTGCAAATATCTTCAGAGTCTATATTTCTGGGATGTCTTTAATGTCTACATTGAGCTTGTGGTAAAACTTCACTTTGGTTTTGTGTTCATTTTCTCCTTTGATCAGGAGATACAAGGGAGGCTAGAGAACAACCTGAGAATCCTCAGCACCCATCACAAATCACTTCCCTTATCATGGTTACTTTCCCCGTGGGGTGTGTGTGTGTGTGTGTGTGTGTGTGTGTGTGTGTGTGTGTGTGTGTGTTTTGTGAACTCTTTCCTGGAAGGTCCATTTTTCTTTTTGAATAATCCAGAATGCAATAGACCTGACTTATTTCTTGAATGAAAACAACTCATTTTCTCAAATTCAAGTTCCAAATCTGTGTAATTTAAGGAAAAGTTATTAAAATATGCACATATACACAAAATCATCTTGAAAAATACAGAATTACATGTTTAGTAGAGACATGCATTGCTTGATTACTTTATATGTCAACATTGTGGCAAAAAAAGGAAAAACCTTAAGAATAAGGCTAAATCTTTTTGCTCTAGACGACCCAACTTAATTAGCTTAGCTACTCAAAGAAAGTTTCAGCAACAATAAAAATAGTAAAAAAAATGAGCTTTATTGCATTTTCTTAATGGTCTCTTAGGAAAACAAAATGCTCCCCCTTAATCCTGATATATTAAACTCTCTCAGGAATTTGAAGTGCATTTTTTTTCAATATATTTATTGTTTGCATATCCCCGGTCTCAATTATCAGTTAGAATTTGTTTGTAAGAGAAATTATATAACAGCAGAATAATCACCCTGGCACATATCATTACATAAAATGATATTAATACAAATTTAAAAATTTCTTGCTATATTAATGATATCAAGAAAGGCAATATTGTCTTTCTTCTTCATTAACCTAAACCTCTATAATGGAAGTACAAGAGGAATTATTACTCGATAATTGTAGTAAATGAAATCCTAGATAAATGTAAAGAACTTACATGTGTGGAATTATAAATTTTACTTTGAAAATTATTTTCAACAAAACAAGGGGGGGTGGAGCAAGATGGTGGACGAGTAACAGCGTTGCCAGGACTCTCTCCATAAAGGTTTGATATTCCAGCTGGGATCTAAACCCCGAAATCCAGCCAGTCCTGAACCCAAGCCCACCCTCTCCTCAGCTCCTATACCAGCACAGACAGGGTTCCCCAGCCGCTTTCTGCTCCACAGGGGAACGGAGAGCTGACCCCTCCCCCACCCAAGCTACCGCCATTGTCTCCTCCAAACCTTTCCCTCATGAGGCCCCTTCCCTCCAGCACCCAATCCTCCGGCACACTTCTCTCCATGACCCACCCACATACACAGGCAGAGGCGATCCTTGGGCAAACTGACCTAGCTTGGTTCCGGGGCTAGACCTCAGGCAGATACCTGGGAACATCAGCAGAGGCCGGTTCAGATGGGTACCTGCCAGGAGGGCACAGGCAGTCTCAGCAAGTACCAGGGATCATGTGCCGCTGCCAGGTGAGAAGACACTGGGCTCATAGTTTGGGGGGGCTGGGGCTGTTTCTACTGCGGCATACCAATCGGGGACAGGGGCCTATGAGGTGGCCCTAAGACTAAAGGGTCACATACAGAGGGATCCAGATGGGTAAAAATCTAAGCCTGTCTAGGGACAGAACACCCTAACAGGAAAGACCTCTGTTTAAGATAAAACCTGGTGATCACTGGAAGTAAAGAGGGCTGAATAGCACTCCCCAGGGTGCTGAGTCCCACTCCCCTACCTGGACATGGGCAGAAACCAACGAAAAAAAACCCACAGAAAGTAAAGACAGATCTCCCCAACTCAGGGCCTCTAGTCCCATTATGGAACAGGAAAGAGACAAGGAAGTGGAGTCAACAAAAATACAATCCCAAAGAGAGAATAATATGACTCCTGACCACAAACAACTGCAATGCAAACATGAAGCAGTTAATGGCTGATACGGAAACTATGAAAATTATTCTCAAATCTGTCACATTGTATTAAATTTTCATGAAATTTCTACATTAAAGTGATTTTTACTTCACTACTCTCTTGAGCATGCATTTGTAATCTCTCCAATTATATGTCTAAAAAATAACAGACAACAGACTTCCTGAAAGAACATAGATATGGCAACCAACAAATAACACATGTTGATTTATTTGTTTAAAAGTGTTTATTTATGTGTATGACATAAATATGTAGGTTCATAGAAGTCTGGAGATCTGTAGATATCTGGATATCTGTGGAAAGTGTACTATAATTTGTTGTAAAATGTTTGCTCCTCCCTAACAGCACTAAAGGGATGGGTTGAAGAAGAGTTCAGGGCTCCTCATAATTACAGTGCCTGAAATCAGTAAGTATTCTCAAACCACTTGTAGATGATTAGAATAAGTGACATTGATCTCATCTCATGCCCAACATACAGATTTTAAATTCCTTATAGATTCTTTTTTTTTCTTTTTTTTAAAATTTATTTTCCATAATGAGTTACAACATTTAGTGGGCAAACAATGAGTTGTTATCCCCAATTCCCCGCTGCCCTCCTCTCCCCCCTCCACTGGATAACCTCCTCCAAGGGTTGTCTGTATCAGACCTTGTGACAGGGGACCATGGATAGCCTAGTGTTCAGCCAGGTTCTCCTGGCCATGCCTCTGGATATTCTCCTCCACCACGGCTCTTACAATCTTTCCGCCCCCTCTTCCGCATAGTTCCCTGAGTCGTGGTGGATGAGTATTAAGGCTGCTTTAAGGTTGTGAGCTTAGAGGTCTTTGTGTCGAAATCATTGGATTCTGTCTCACTGGCTTATCCTGTGTTGATTTAATGGCTGTGGCTGTGGGCCCCTTGTTCATCCCGTCATTCTCTGCGGGGTTCCATTTGGATCCTCCACGATATGACTGTGGTGGCTCCTCTCTTGCCAGAATCTCAGCTAACGGCCTATGGTCGGTTGGTAGGCTTAGATGGGCCCCAGCTCTCTCGCTGCATCCTGGAAAATACAAACACAATCTCCATCAGAGAGTGAGATCAGTGTAGGTTAACAAATATACACAATTCTGGATTACCTAGATTCTATTTTTAGTAGTCTCCCTGTCAGTCGCTCCCATAGTGCATCTTGTTTTGGGAGCCCAAAAGTACGGGATCCAGTGCCTATCGCCCTGAATCCCTAGTTCCAAACAAGGGTCCCCCTCACTGAGTGGAAAATTGGTCGAATTTGAAAGCTGTTGATTATCTCAAAACTATAAAATCCTTACGAGCATACTGTAACCTATTGAGAAAGTAGTGAGCGTCGCCTGGCAAGAGAGGCCATGAGTAGTAGGGGAGATAGTCTAAGCCTGTGAATAATTAGATCAGCCTGACAACCCCTGGTTCCAACCACTGGTTCCTTCCCTCACTGAGCTGTTGACCAAAGTGACTCATGAGATTCCAACAACAAGACAGAATTCTGTCAAAGCTCTTGAGT